>APFE030001639.1:0-21534 GCA_000404065.3 Pinus taeda | reverse complement strand
CAAACTTTGACAAGCCTCATGAGCTTCCACCCTTGAGAGGGGAACATGATCATAGCATCAATTTGGTACCAGGGGCCCAACCACCAAATGTGCGCCCATATAGATATCCATTCTCCCAAAAGAATGAAATAGAAAAAATAATCAAGGAACTTTCGGAAGCAGGAGTCATTCATCCTAGCATTAGTCCTTATTCGTCACTGGTGGTCATGGTGCTCAAGAAACATGGGGAATGGCGTATGTGTCCAGACTTCAGGGCCCTCAATAAGTTGACAGTCAAAGATAAATTTCCCATCCCGGTTGTTGATGATTTGGTAGATGAACTAAATGGGGCTCAATTCTCCACTAAGTTAGATCTTCGCTCAGGCTACCACCAAATTTGCATGAAAGAAGTCGACATTCCAAAGGCTGCTTTCAGAACTCATGAAGGCCATTATGAGTTCATGGTCATGCCATTAGGTCTTTGTAATTCCCCATCTACTTTTCAGAGCCTTATGAACCACCTCCTCAAACCATATCTTAGAAAATTTGTCCTTGTTTTCTTCGATGACATCCTCATCTACAATTGCACTTGGGTTGCACATCTTCAGCATGTAGATCTACTCTTATAACTACTCTGCAAGCATAAATTATTTGTTAAGATGTCCAAGTGTTCTTTTGGCATGGAAGAAGTTGACTATTTGGGCCACATTGTGGGGCGTGAAGGTGTCGGGATGGACCCCAAAAAGATCCAGGCAATGTAGGATTGGCCTCAACCTAAGATCTTGAAGAGCCTGAGAGGATTTTAGGCTCTCACGGGCTACTATCGTAAATTTTTCTGCAATTATGGTCACATTGCGAAACCCCTCACTTAACTACTAAAGAAAAATGCATTCCTCTAGAATGATGAAGCACAACAGGCCTTTATAGCTCTCAAAAATGCCATGTGTTCCACTCCAGTCTTAGCACTACCTGACTTCACAAAATATTTTGTCACTGAATGTGATGCTTCGGGTATGGGTATTGGGGCGATCTTAATGTAGGAAGGTCAACCCTTGACCTTCAGAAGCCAACAACTAAGTGGGAAGAATCTGGGACAATCTATCTATGAGAAGGAAATGATGGCCATCTTACATGCAATAGATACCTAGCGACCTTACTTATTGGGGCGACGTTTCCAAATCCGCACAGACCATCACAGTCTTAAATTTTTTTTGGAGCAACACCTATCCTCACCACAACAAAATAAATGGCTCACCAAAATGCTGGGATATGATTATGAGATCATTTACAAGAAAGGGCATGAAAATATTGTAGAAGATGCATTATCTCGCCAATTTGAGGAGGAAAGTACCCTTCTCGCAATTTCCCTTCCCATTCCAAAATGGATTGAAGAGGCTTGCAGGGAATGGTTTTCACATCCCTGGCTCTACAAACTCATTACTCAATTACAGGTGAATCCAAATTCCACCAAGGGATACTTGTGGCAGGATGATATTCTTCACTACAAGGACAGAGTCATAATATCACCAACATCCACCCTCAAAAGCCTCATTTTGGTGGAGTTGCACTCATCCCCCGCTGCAAGACATTCAGGCTTTCAAAAGACGTATGCTCACACTAGAAGATCGTTTTTTTGGACAAGCATGAAAAATGACATTCTTACTTTTGTAGCGAAATGCGATGTCTGTCAATGCCACAAAGGGGAGACAGTCAAAGAACCAGGCACATTACAACCATTGCCCATCCCGGCATCAATATGGACGAAGGTTTCTATAGATTTCATTCCAGGTCTTCTAAAGTTAGGAAACAATTCAGTCATCATGGTAGTTGTGGACTGACTTTATAAGTATGCTCATTTTTGCGCCCTAACCACCCTTTTACACTGACTTTGGTCGCTCAATCTTTCATGGATCAAATCTTCAAATTGCATGGCATGCCCACTTCTATTGTGTCTAATCATGACCGATATTTGCCAGTAATTTTTGGTAGGAACTCTTCAGGCTACAAGGTACCCAACTAAAACTCAGTACTTCCTATCATCCACAAACGGATGGTCAAACTGAAGTAGTCAACAAATGTCTAGAAACCTACCTTAGGTGTTTCACTTCAGAAAAGAAACATCTTTGGGTATATTGGTTACCTCTAGTTGAATGGTGGTATAACACCAAATATCATGCCACCACCAAAGTGACTCCCTATGAAGCAGTTTATGGCCAACTCCCTCCTTCCCCTACTTCTTATATCAAGGGGTGCTCAAAGGTACAAGCATTGGATCAACTCCTACAGAACCGCACAACCATGCTTGCCCATCTTAGAGAGAATCTTCATCAAGCTCAAAACTGCATGAAGAAACAGGTAGATCAACATCACTCAGAATGCCAATTTCAAGAAGGGGATCAGGTATTTTTGAGGTTGCAACCATATAAGAAAACATCACTCAAATACAAGGTTTGTCAAAAACAATCTCTGAAATTCTACGGACCGTATCGAGTAGTTCAGTGCATTGGAGAAGTGGCCTACAAGCTAACTTTTCCACCCACTGCAAAAATCCATCCTGTTTTCCATGTCTCATGCCTCAAGAATGCGATTGGGAACAATTGCAGAATTCAAATCAGTCTACCTGAATTAGATCAAGAAGGGTCAATTTGGCTCCAACCTGAATAGGTCCTCGACACACGAGAACAACACCTGCATGACCGCATGATCAAGGAAGTCCTAGTCAAGTGGAAAGACACCTCTCTAGAAGATGCAACCTAGGAACCAGCCACTATTCTTCAATAGTTTCCACAACTTCACCCTTGAGGACATGGCTATTCTTAAGGGGGAGGGCATGTTAGGGTCCCACCCTAACCCCCTTATTTATGTAGTAGGATCATGTCATAGTTATAGTCAAGTAAATAGTTAATAAATCCCATATTAATAATTGTAGGTGGTTAACCTACATTTAATGACGAGATCACAGTTAGTTGCAGATGGGCCATGGTATTATATAGATGGTATTAATAAGAACCATGGTATTGCTCCATGGTATTTCATGTATGAGTCATATATAAAGGATAGAGACTCCCTACGAGGAGCATCATGTCTTATTTTGTAATCGAGCTCTTCTCTATTGGAGGTTGCCCCCTCAAAGAGGCAAGTGAACATTACTTTCTGAATAATAAAATACCTGTTGTTATTTCTCATTGTTCTATGTTCTGGGTATATTTCTGCACATATTTAGTATTCTTGTATCATCTTGTAGGTTAAGAGCATAACAAAACCCTTGTGGTCAAGGAGCTGCAAAAGAGGAAGGCCTTATGGCTATTTCTAAGGGGTTGTAATGACCCTTGTCTTGTTGTAAATATGTAGATATGATGCTAATGGTCTTGATCTTAGTACATTCATGTATATAATGTAAATATTTTCCTATCACGTGTAAATATGATAAATATTTTTTGGTTACCTTGATGTACATGTTGAAGTTCCACTTGCATGATTATGGGAAACACTTCTTAGTTATCGTTGTGTACATGGGGAAGATCATAATTACTTTATGAGATAAAAAGACCTAGTAATATTTTCACACTGAACACTATACAATAAACTTAACCCTAATATCTTAGTGAAGAACAAGTAACTAGCTAGACTTTGGAAGGGTTTTTGGATTGACCGTTAGTGAAATTCATTGTAGTTAGGTGTGCCAATGAGTGGTGAGTGTTAGTGAGTGTTAGGGAAACATAAGGGAGCACTAGCTCAAAACGCATGGAAATTAATGAATAAGAGTGTGTGATAGGGAGTGTCAATGAGTTCTAGGGGCGGTAAGAGGGGAGTGACATGGTATGCCAAGCAGCACTAAGTCATTCTAGCATGCCAGAGTGACATGTAGCCAATATGTGCTAGGTGCCAAGGTGTGCCAAATAATGCTAGGAAGTGTTAGTCAGTGTTAGGGAAACACAAGGGAGCACTAGGTGAAAATAATGCATGCAAATGAATGATTAAGAGTTTGTGACAGGAAGTGTCAGTAATTTTAGGGTGTGCTAAGGAGGGAGTGACAAGGTATTCTAGGCAGTGCTAAGGAATTCTAGAGGCTGTAGAAACATCACGAGATGTGCTAGGTGGTAAGGTGTGCCAATGTATGCTAGGGTGAGTTTTAGAGTGTCAGGGAAAGATAAGGGAGCACTAGTTTCAAATGCATGGAAAGGAATGAATAAGAGTGCATGACAGGGATTGTCAGTGAATTCTAGGTGTGATTAGGAGGGAGTGACAAGGTATGCTAGGTAGTTCCATGGAATGCTAGAGTGCCAAGGTAGCATGACAATATGTGCCAAGTCCTAGAGTGTGCCAATGGGTATCAAGGAGTTCCATGAGAACACAAGGGAGAACTAGTTCAATTTGCATGGAAATGAATAGGTAAGAGTGTGTAATAGGGAGTGTCAACAAATTCCAATTGTGTTAAGGAGGGAGTGACAAGGGTATATGCTAGGCAGTGCCAAGGCATGCTAGTGTCAGGGCATGTTAGGGAGTGGTAGGGTCTATTAGGGAGTGTAAAATCATGCCAAGGAATGCAGGGGATGATAATGTGTTCCATGTAATGCCAATGGATTGTTATATGTGCCAGATGTTATGGCATGTGAAGATGTAAACTATGTTGCTTAGGTGTTATATGGGCACTGTTGGATGTGAGCCTTGACTTGGTAAGTTTTTAAGTGGGATGAGTTAATATTGGACATGAGAAGGCTAAGATGATTTATAGTTCATTAGGGGATCAAGGCGTAGTCTAGTTGTAGTAAATGTAACTTGGTAAAGTTGTTATACTTGAGGCAGGACTTGGTTGAGTTCCTAAGTCTAAAATAAAATAAGGGTAGTTATGAGGGAACACTAATTAAGGAGTGCCATGGCATGCCAAGGAATGAAAAGGCATGTTGACATATGCTATATAGTGTTAATGCATGTCAAGGAGTATTTGTGAGTGTCAGGGAATCATAAGGGAGAACTAGGTCAAAGTGCATGGAAATGAATGAATAAGATATTATGCCAGGGAGTGTCAGTGAATTCTAGGTGTCCCATGGAAAAAGTGTGTTAGGAGATTTTCAAATCAAGACTTGTAGGAGGAAAGCCTACAATTGTGATAAGAGGATGGAAAAACTAGTTTGAGACAAAGGGAGACTTTGGTCTAGGCACAACACTATTTTTTCAATGACTTGGTTGGGTTCCCAAGTCACAAAAAAAGTAAGGTTATCTATGAGGGCATGAAAACTAGGGAGTGCCAAGGTGTGCAGGGAATTTCATGAAGTGCTAACACATGTTATAAAGTTCAGAGGAATGTTAGGCATGTCAAGTCATGCAAATTGCTAAGGCATGCCATTGTGTGCTAGGTTCTAGGAAGTGGCTCCAACACATCGTAGGGATTGCCAAGGAAACACAAGGGAGGACTCGTTTCAATTACATGTAAATGAATGAATGTGCATGTGTGATAGGGAGTATTAACAAGTTATAGGTTTGTTAAGGAGGGAGTGACAACATATGATAAGCAGTGCCAGTAGATTATAGAGTGCTAGGAAATCCTACTAAGATGTGACAAGTGCCATGGTGTGCCAAGGAGTGCCAAGGAGTGTTAGGGAGTGTTAGTGAAACACACAGGAGCACTAGGTCATGATGCATGGAAATGAAGGAATAAGAGTGTATGGCATGGAGTGTTAGTGAGTTACAAGTGTGTTAAGGAGGAGTTACAAGGCATGCTTGGCAATCCTAAGGAATGCTAGAGTTCTAGTGATCCAGGTGGATCTCTAGATGGAGTGGCATGAAAAAATATCAAAATTAATAGTGGCAGAAAGGCGATGAACTTGACATCATATTGAAGTGCTCGTCGCCCTGATTTCAACGGTGTGAATGACACTCCAATCTGAGTTTGGATGAAGGAGATAGAGGCAGTCAAAGGGGTTGACATTTGATGACTAGGCAGGTTTAATAAGGACACAATTTTCACTTTTTCTGTAGAGAGAATCCAACCAACTCTAGCCAGATTATGGACGAAATCGTGGCCTAGTTAAAAAGACTCCTTCAGCTTAAAAACAAAATTTTAAAAAATGGCCCATTTTGTTATCATAAGAAAAAGAATATAAAAAAAAGGGGGTGGGGGGCACCAACCCTGCCACCCCCGAACTCTCATAACTGCACATATTATAAATTTGGTGGATGGGCAAGCCATGACCCCCAGATCCCTCCCATGGAACCACCATAACCGTCCCACAAAACGGGGCTAACCAAAAATCAAACATCATAAATGGGTGGGCCAACCCCTGGGGCACTAACCCAACGCAAAACACACCCAACATGCAACTAAATGAAAAGACCATGGTGGAGATGGGTATTGTGGACAAGCTACCCAAGGCAGACCCAACCCAACCAAAAAAAATTATTTAAAAAGAAAGCTGTTTTATAATGTGTAAAAGCAGGGATTGATTGCCCGACCTCCTTCGTATTGAATAGATCTCAAACCAACTCTACCAATAGCATTCTTGAGAAATATATCATCCATTCTTTATTTAACACAATTCATTAGTGCACCCAAGTAGAGGAGGCAGTGCATGTAGTTCGAGGCAGAATTTTGTAGGAGGGCCAAACTTTCACTTTGTCAGAATTTGACAAATTTTATATGGTTTCAGCACTTCTCGACGCCTCAAACGCAATGGTGTTGTCCATTTCTCCATTAGGGTTCTACATTTTTAGGCCATTTTTCAGCATGGAGAGATAAAACTCCCTTTTGTAATTGATGCTTGTACTCTTCTTTCTCATGCCACTTAATGAATGAAGGCCTCCACATTGATCGAGAAAGGCCCAGAGACATAGCGTAAGTTAGATGAACTCCATTATCAAGTCTTATTGTGTTCTTTCATGATTTATGTCTTTCTCCTCTTCTCTCATGTGTACATTAAGTTTTATATGTTAAGCTACAATTTATGTGTGTAATTCTTTAACACATTTATAAGAAAAAGATTTTGGATCAAGTGGTATCAAAGCAAGTCTTTTTTAGATGTGAATTGCATGTTTGTATGCTAACAATAAAATGGCTCCGAAGAGGTGAAGTGAAACTAAATTCTTTCGATCCCGAAGCGAGGCATGAACATCAAAGGAGAAACATGGCAAATGAAGAGGCTCGTCATGAAGAGGAGCACACTTTCTGCAAAACCTTCTGTACAATGGTAGAGAATGTTGGTCAGTTGCTTTCAAGGTTGAAGAAAGTAGAAGAGAGATATCTAGAAGAGAAAGGTTCAGTGCATGGAAATGGTGGAGAAGAACCCCCTCCTTCTTCTTCCACGAGTGAAATTTCTTCTTCCTCTCGTCACCATGATCATAAAATTTCAAGGGATGCATCTAAGAAACCTTTCTTTAAATTAGATGTCAAATTTGATCTTCCCATATTTAACGGTGAAAGTGATCTAGAAAATATTAGTAACTGGATTAGACAGATTGAAATCTACTGTAGGATTCAATAGATCAAAGAGGACGAGGGAAAGATTCAGCTTGCCTCTCTTTGGTTGAGTAGCATCGCTCTTGTTTGGTGGGAGAGCAAATTGTGAAGTAGTAAGAATGTGAGTAATCTTCTTTCCTCATGGTCTAATTTCATTTCTGCATTAAAGGAACAATTATATCCCTTGGGTTATAAACAAAAATCCTTAATGGATTGGCAATACTTAAGGCAAGGCAGAGGTCAGGATGTTCAAAGCTTTACAGAGGAATTTAGAAAACAAACACTTAATTTGGACATTGCACTGGACTCACCTGAAGCAGTAACTATGTTGGATCATTACATAGTTACCTTAGATATTCATTATTATTGTCTAAACCAAACTACTATTGGCTCTGCCAGTGTGAAGGCAATTCATCTTGAGAACAGGGGAAAAAATGAAAGAGATGATCATTTCAAGAAACCACCTTTCAAACCTCCAAATGGCAAAACCAATGTGAAAGGAAAAGGAAAGGAGAAGAGGATGACATCAACTAAGAAAGATGAAGCAGAAATACCTTATTGCAATCATTGCAAAAAGGAAGGTCATGATGACGATCATTGTTGGAAACAATACCGGAAAATACACCAAAGAAATATGGAGGAAAAGGCAAGGAGAAGACAGTGGCAACTGTGCAACAAGACCTTGGATTTGATTCGGGAAATGAAGCATTGATCACAACAGCAGGAACAAAAGGTACTCTTACACCTCATATTAATTCTGAATCACATAAAAGCACTAGTTCAATAGATGAGTCTCTTCCTAATGAACGAAAGAGAATTGAGCTATTTCATATTAGAGTTATCATAAATCATACAAAAGTGGAAACTCTATTTGATACCAGATCCCAAGCAAACTTAATTTCATAGTCCTTGGTAAAGAAGCTAGGCTTGGAAACTAAACCACATCCAAAACCTTACCCACTTGGATGGATACATGATAAAGAAAAACTAAATGTAACTAAGTAGTGTAAGGTTAAATTTGTGATCGCTACTAAGTTAGTGGATGAGGTAAAACTTGATGTGATACCATTGGATATCTGTTGCATTGTGTTATGGAGTCGATATATATATGATAGAAAGGCAATCTTCTTTCGTCATGAAAACAATACCAAATCACAAAAGATGGGGTAGAATATATTGTAAGGGCTCATCAACTAAAATCAATGCCATCCTTGTAAGTGCAAGACAAATGAAGAGGTTGGTGAATTCTAGTAAGGGTTGCATGCTTATGATTGTAAGGGGAAAGAATGCAGAATTATCCAATCATTTATAGGGTTGTGATCAAGTGCATAAAAATGAATTATGTGAATTAATTTCTAACTATGATGAGATCTTTCAAGAACCAAAGGTATTACCTCCGAAGAGGGAAATCCAGCATGACATCCATTTGTAGCATGATTCTCCTTTACCAAATATTGGCATGTATAGGATGTCGACCATTGAGATGGAGGAGATCAAAAAGTAGGTGCGGGAACTATTGAACCAAGGGGTCATCAGACCAAGTACTTCTCCATGTGGCTCACCTATTGTCTTAGTGCCAAAAATAGATGGCACATACAGGATGTGCGTGGATTACCGAGCACTAAACAAAATCATGGTGAAAAATCGTTACGCTCTTCCCTGAATTGATGACTTATTAGATCAGTTAAAGAATGCTATCTATTTCAACAAATTGTATTTGTGTAGTGGTTATCACTAGGTCCAAATTGCAGAGCAAGATGTGTGGAAAACCACCTTCAAGAACAAATAGGGATTGTTTGAATGGATGGTGATGTCATTTGGATTTTGCAATACTCCAACCACTTTCATGAAGGTCATGAATGATATCTTTAGGCATTTCATTGATTAATTTGTTCTTGTATATCTATATGATATCCTTGTCTTTAGTAAAAGTTGGAATGAATATGTATGTCATGTGAACAAAGTGTTTGATGTATTGAAAAACGAAAAACTCTATGTAAAATTGTCAAAGTGTCAGTTTGGGAAAACCTATTTGGTTTACCTAGGTCATGTTGTTAGTCATGGTTAGCTAAAAATTGATCCTTCTAAAGTTGAACCAATTGTGAATTGGCCTAAACCTATTAGTGTAACCGAGGTTTGTAGCTTTTTGGGTGTAGTACAGTATTGGAGGAGTCCAAAATTTTGCCAAACAGCACCTCGGATCACAAACCCATTATTCTTAAGCTCTCCACGAAAGAAAATCTCGGGCCCATTCCTTTCAGATTCAACTCATTATGGCTTCAGCACGAGGGGTTCCAAGAGATGGTTTCTGAAGTATGGAAAAGACCGGTTCAAGGTTCCCCCTTCTATGTATGGGAAGAAAAGCTAAGGAGGCTCAAAAGAAGACTCAAGGACTGGGCAAGAACGCTGAAATCCCCCTCCTCCAACATAAAAGAGGCCATGGACAATCTAGCTATCCACCAAATGTCGATGGAAAATACTGAAGTCACCTAAGACCTTCTTCAGAGAGAAATTGACCTGCAAAAAGAGTTTCACAAAGCAAGCAGGGTAGAAGAAGAATTCTAGTGGTAGAAATCGAGAGCTCTCTGGTTACAAGCTGGGGACAAAAATACCAGCTTTTTCCACAAGCACGCTGAAGCCCGCAAGCAATTCAAATCAGTTAAAGAAATTCACCATCAAGGTGTGGTGGTCAAAGACTTTGAAGAAATAAAGCGGGCAGTTCACAGTTACTTTAAAGATCTTTACTCCACCCCGGACGAACCCCCTTTGGATCCTTAGATCTATCCGATGAATTTGATCCCTAATTGTGTCCAAGATCCTACCAACGCTATGCTGATGGCCCCTATCAGCATGAAAGATCTCAGAAGTGCCTTGGACAGTATGGAACCAGACAAAGCTCCGGGTCCGGATGGGTTCCCTGTTAGATTCTACCTGTCCTGTTGGGATATAACCAATTCTGACCTTCTGAGAATGGTAAAGAAATCCCAATCTTGTGCCAAGATCGGAGGCGGCATCAATTCAGCGTTTCTGGCCTTGATACCAAAGGAGAAAGGAGCAGCCAATTTCAGCAGATTTAGGCCTATTTCGTTGTGCAACTCCAGCTACAAGCTTATAACCAAAATTATAGCCCAATGACTCAAAAAAATCCTTCCTGCCATTATTCCAGAAAATCAAGGTGGTTTCATCAAAGGGAGAAAAATTCTTGATAATATAGTGCTGGTGCAAGAAGCTGTTCATTCAAGCTATCACCGAAAGGAAAAAGGAATGGTGATTAAGCTTGACCTGGCAAATGCGTTTGACAGAGTAAAGCATGAATTCCTGTTTATGGTAATGGATAAAATGGGCTTTTCACCAGCTACCATTAACTGGATAAAAGCCTGCATTGCCTCTCCTTGGATTGCGCCTTTAGTAAATGGGCGTCCTTCAAATTTCTTCCAAGCCTCTAGGGGACTCAGACAAGGTTGCCCTCTGTCCCCGCTGCTCTACGCGATCCAAGCCCCGATTCTCAGCTTCCAACTGGATCACAATCTCCAGTCTCAAATCCTTCCTGGACTCCGAATGGTTCATCAGGTCAAAGACATAAACCATGCCCAATTTGCTGATGATACACTTCTGTTGGGTGGGGCAAGCATAAACTCTGCAAAATCCTTTAAGAAGGAGCTGGACAGCTACAAAGAAGTTTCGGGCAGCAAGATCAATTATACTAAAAGCACAGTATATAGTTGGAATTGCTCAGCCAGGGAACTTTTTGATATTGCAAGGATTCTCCAAATGGAAGGGTCTTGGGATTGGGAATCCTTCAAATACCCGGGGATTCCTATCTTCAGAACCATTGCCAAGGTTGCCCATTGGATGCCCTTGCTGGACAAGATCAAATCCAAAATCAATGCCTGGGGAGCTTCATGGCTGAATAACGCGGGGAAGATCATTTTGATGAAAGCGGTCCTCTCAAGTCTTCCGTTATATCAGCACTCTATCCTCTTGGCCCCTAAAACCTTTATCAACAGGATGGAAGTTCTGCTCAGATGCCTCCTGTGGGAAGGGGGGAAAAACAATGAAAGAAGGTTGCACCTTGTTAAATGGGACACTATAAAAAAACCATTCATGGAAGTAGGATTACAAATCCGCGATATGTCTACTCAAAATCTGGCCTTGGGAACCAAGCTGCTTTGGGACATTGTCTCTGGGAAAATTAGCTGGAGCAAGAAGGTCCTGTGGAGAAAATATTTCCATGGGAAGCACCTCAGATGTCTTGACCAGCCGCCTCGCTCCACTAAAGGCTCTCCTGTCTTTAGTCTCTGCATCAAAGCTTCGGATCATTTTAGTCGAAAGCTGTATTGGATTCCAGGTAATGGGCGAAAAATAAGAATTTGGGATGATCCTATTCTAGGTGACCAACCGAGGAACTAGGAGGAAAAAATTTCTAATATCATAAACTGGCTCCAAGGTTGCAACCTGAACACTCTTTGGGATATCTCCTCTTGGTCAGAAGATGGTCTTTGGGAAAGCTGGCAATTGGGGGAGGTCCCTCAATGGCTGGAGGGTGAAGCCTCTGTTCTATTGGATAAGCTTCAAGGGAAAGCCCCTGTAAAAGCTTCAGCAAAAGACAAGCGAGGGTGGGGATCTGTCACAGGCTCGTACACTGCTGCTGAAGGATACAAAAGCATCATGGCCATTCGAAATTCTCCCCCAAACCCGGCTCAATGGCAGTTTATTTGGGATTCCCCCTCTCTTCCCAAAATAGATTTCTTCTGCTGGACGTTAGCTCATAATAGTATCCTTACTCGAGATAATCTCCGTAGGCGCGGAATGGAAGGTCCATCCTGGTGTAATCTGTGTAAGTCAGAGGAAGAAACAGCTGATCACTTGTTCTTAACTTGCCCCTTTGCTTCAGAAGTCTGGAGGGGAGTCCTCATGCTAAATGTTGATAACTTTGATCTCCCGAGAAACATCCAAAACCTTTTCCAGTCCTGGAGCAAATTGTCGCCATATGGTCTCTCCAAAAATATCCTCCTCAAAAACTGCTGGCTCTGGATCCCCAAGTTCGTTTGTTGGAAGCTGTGGCTGGAAAGGAATAATAGACTTTTCAGAAATGGAAGCTGCAACCCGCTCAAAGTCATCACCAAAATTAAAGCTCTTTTAGGAGAAACTCTGGATGCCAACACTGCCAAAAAACCTGGGAAAGCCCTGAACAGAGAAGAGTATCTCTGGCTGAACAGTTTGGTTCCAAATCATAAAGATGAGGCTGCCATCGCTATCAACGTTCCCTATAACTGGGAAATCAGGCTGGAGGAACAAGAGTTCATAAAATGGAGATCGGCTCTGAATGAGCATTGCCTGTTTTTTGATGGGGCCTCCAAAGGCAATCCTGGTTTCGCAGGTGGAGGCGGAGTTCTATTGTGCCCAGATGGCTCAGTGCAGCTAAGGTTTGCCTGGGGATTAGGCAAGGAATCCAACAACAGAGCGGAGGCTCTGGCTCTGTGGCAGGGGCTCTCACAAGCGATCAAAGGCAATGTCCGTTCCATATCAGTTTTTGGGGACTCCAGAATTATTATTCAGGCTCTGCACTCCAAAAAGAATCCTTCGCAGCTCCAGTTATCAACCATCCTCAGGAGAATCAGATCTATTTTGCCTAAATTTCACAAGATCTCCTTCTATCACATCCTCAGGAACTTAAACTCCCAACCAGATATGGAAGCCAACAAAGGCGTTTTGCGAAGCAAAGGTTCGATGTCAGTCAACCAGCTCGACTGTTTCTACAACATTCCCTTAAAAGAGCTCGCTGGATTTTCTGCTGAATTGTCGCCCTGTGCATTCTCTCTGCTGTAAGGGCATCCAAAGAATCTACAAGAAGAAGACTGTCGGAATTCTGAGATGGTTGAATCTGCCTGCGGCTTTGGGGAGAGCTACTGCCACCGGGCCTTCCAGCAATCAGAGAAAGGCTATAAATCCGAAAGGGAAACGATTGGCTCTGGTTCTTTCAGAGTTGTGTAACCGCTGGATTATCCAGGAAAATGATGTATTCTCCAGCTGCATTATAGCTGACGCCTCATAAATAAAACAACCGTTTTTGTCTAAAAAAAAAACAATTGTAAAGCAAGTCTTTCAATGGGGAGGAAAGCAACAGAAATCCTTTGAAACATTGAAAGAAAAGCTCAGCACCAAACCAGTCTTGGCCTTACCAGATCTCCAACAGCCATTTGAGATCGAGACAGAATCCAGTGGATATGTCATGGGAGCCGTATTGATGCAACAAAAGAAGTTGATATGTTACCATTCAGAGAAGTTCTCTCAGGCTGTGATAAACTATCCCACTTATGACAAGGAATTATGTGGCTTGGTCTAGAGTGTGAAAAAGTGGAAACACTACCTGATCGGCAAGGAGACCATCATCCACATGGACCATCAACCCTTGTAGTTTCTTCAGTCACAAACCAGGTTACAACAATATCATTATTTCAGGTGGATGGGTTTTCTGCAACAATTTCATCTGATAATAATGTATAAGAAGGGCACTAGCAACAATGTGGGTGATATGCTATCTTGCGCTCCTATTTATGCTTCTATTATTTTGCATAATGCTTCGTTATCTTTCAAAATTTATGCTAAATGGTATGCTAATGATGATGACTTTAAGGAGATTTATGCAAAAAAAACCGATGGTTAACAGGTGGAAAACTACCACTTGCAGGGGAAACTATTGTATCACCTTGGAAAATTATGCACACCCATAGGAGAAAGGGTACATGTAATCTAGGAGGCCCACACCTCCCTTGTGTCTGGTCATTTTGGTATTGAAAAAACTTTGTGTCATGTACAAAGATTTTGATTTTGGCCTCATATGAAGAACATTGTGACACACTATGTAAATGGTTGTGTGATTTCTTCTATTTAAAAGCCCTCTAATAGAAAACTTGGGCTCTACACACCACTCCCTATTCCGAGTCATCCATGGGAAAGTGTGTCGATGGATTTTGCAAGAGGTTTCCCATTGTCTAGAAAAAGACATGACTATTTGTATGTCTTCCTTGAACATTTTAGTAATATGTGTACTTTAATGCCTTGTAAAAGGTAGATTACTATAGAGCATACTACTTATCTTTTCTTTCAGCATATCTGGGTCCATTTTGGGTTTCTCGCATCAATTGTGTCAGATCGAGACTCTCACTTTCTTTGAGAGTTTTGGACTAGCTTTTGGAAGATGATGGAAACCAAGTTGAAAAGAAGCACGAAATTCCATCCTCACACGGATGGACAGACAGAGGTTGTCAACCACACCGTGGCACACTTGTTGTGAGGCTATTATAGGAAACATCCTAAGTTGTAGGATGAGCATCTTCCATATGTGCAACATTCCTACATCCGAGTAGTGCACTAATCTATGCATCGTTCACCATTTGAGACATGTTTTGGCTACCTGCCAAAAGAACCTTTTGATACAGCCTTTGGAAGGGAAGCCGACTCCAGTGGACATGATCTTAGGGACAAAGTATAGCAGTTCATTCAGCGAATCAAGTTGATTCACCAAGAAGTACAGGAGCAATTGGAGAAAATCAAGCTCGGTACAAGGCTCAACATGACAAATACCGATTCGACCATCAATTTCGAGTGGGTGACAAAGTGTGGTTCCATATCATCAAGATAGGATGAAGGGAGAAGGGAAGAAGTTGTGACCAATCCGGTATGTTCCATTCACCATTTTAGAGAATATTGGAAATAATGCCTTTCGTCTTGATTTGCCGATATATATGCAAATGTACTTCTTAGTGAATGTGGAGAACTTAAAGTTGTATGAGCCACCATTGATTATGGACACCGAAGAGGTGGCCATACTTCCTACAGTTGATTAATTTGCACCAGAGTATCTCATTGAGTTACTTGAAGACATCATCCTTGACAGAAGAACTAGGACTTCTCGATAGGGAGATGTGGAATACCTTCAAGTTGTTTACAAGGGGATGCACCGTAGCAAGGAAAAATGCTTCGAAAAAGAAAGAGTGAGGGAACAATTCCCTCACTTGCCAATTGACTAATAAAGCGTTTGGCAATCAAAAAGATCCTCAATGGGGAGGATTGATATGGGCGGATCTCCGAACATAATGGAATGGAAAAAACTCAAAATTCAAAGTGGGAAAAAGGTGAAATTCACATCAAATCGAAGTGCTCATTGGCGTAATTTGAACGGTGCGAACGACACTCCAATCTGAGTCCCGATGAAGGAGATAGAGCAAGTCAAAGTTGGGCTTACTTTGGATGACTCGGTAGGTTTAACAAGGACAAAATTTGCACTTTTCATGCAAATCGAATCTGGCCAACTTTGGCCAGATTCTGGACGAAATCGCGGCCTAGTTAAAAAGACTCCTTCAACTTAAAAACAAAATTTTAAAGAATGGCCCATTTTGTTATCATATCAAAAAAAAATATTAAAAAAGGGGGTAGGGGCCATCGAGCCCACCACCCCCCAACCCTCATAACCACACATGTTATAAATTTGGTGGAGGAGTGGGCCACGACCCCTAACCCCCTCCCACGGAACGACCACAACCATCCATGGAATGGGGGTCACTAAACAACAAACATCATAAATGGGTGGGTCAGCCCTTGGGGCACTAACCCAACCAAAAACACACACAACATGCAACTAAATGCAATGACCATGGTAGAGATGGGTATGGTGGGTGGGCAGCCCAAGGCGGGCCCGACCCAACCAGAACAAATTATTTTAAAAAAAAGGTTGGTTTATAATGTGTAAAAAAAGGAGGAGGCGGGGTTTGACCGCCCAACCTCATCCCTATTAAACAGATCCCAAACCAAATCCACCAATAGCATTATTGAGAAATCTGTCAGCCTATTTAACACTCAATTCATCAGTGCACCCAGGCAAAGGAGGTAGTGCATGTAGTTCAAGGTAGAATTTTGTAGGAGGGCGTAATTTTCACTTCGTCAAAATTTGACAAATTTTATATGGTTTCAGCACTTCTCAATGCCACGAATGTAATGGAATTGCCTATTTCTCCATCAGAGTTTTGCAATTTTCGGCCATTTTTTAGTATGGAGGTATAAAACTCCTTTTTGTAATTTATTCTTGTACTCTTCTTTCTCATGCCACTTAATGAATGAAGGCCTCCCCATTGACCAAGTAGGGTCCGGAGACGTAGTCCAATTCAGACGAACTCTGTTGTCAAGTCTTGTTGTCTTTCTTCATGCTTTATGTGTTTCTTGTCTTCTCTCATCTGTACATTAAGTTTTCTATGTTAAGCTACAATTTATGCATGTAATTATTTAACACATCTATAAGCAAAAGATTTTCGATCATCTAGGGTGGCATGCGGCCAAGATGTGCCAACACATGTAAGGAAGTGTTAGCTAGGAGTGCCAAGGAAACACAAGGGAGAACTATTTCAAAATGAATGGAAATGAAAAAATACGAGTTTGTGATTGGAAGTTTTAGTGAGTTCGACAAATTGACAAGGTATGCTAGGTAGTGTTAAGGCATGTTAGAGGTTAAGGTGACATGCCAAGATGTCATAGGTGCCAGGGTGTAACAACACATGTCACGGAGTGATAAGGAGTGCTAGGGAAACACAAGGGAGAACTAGGTAAAAAAGCATGGAAATTAATGAATAAGAGTTTGTGACCAAGAGTGTCAGCAATGTCTATGCATGCTAAGGAGAGAGTAACAAGGTATACTATGTAGTGCCAAGGAATGCTAGAGTGTTAAGGCGGTAGGCCAAGATGTGTGAGGTGCTAGGGTTAGCTAGGGAGTGTTAGGCGGTGTCAAGGAAAAATAAGGAAGCACTAGTTCAAAATGGATGGAAATTAATAAATAAGAGTGTGTGTGAGGGAGTTTTGATGAGTTCTAGGTGTGTTAAGGAGGGAGTGACAATGTTATATGCTAGGAAATGATAAGGTATGATAAACTACCAAGTCATGTTAGGAAGTGCCACGGTGTGCTAGGGAGTTTCAAAGCATGCCAAGGAATATAAGGGATGTTAACGCATGCCATATAGTGCCAAGGCATTCTAAGACATGTCAGGTGCTATGACATGTCAAGATGTAAATTGTGTTGCTTAACTGTTTTAGACCAAGGATGGATGTGATGAGCCTTGTCTTGGTAACTTGTTAAGTGGGATGAGTAATATTGTACATGAGTACCATTAGATGAGTTACAAGTAGTTCTTAGGTGAATAAGGAATATGTTGAATTTCCATGACACATGAGAATTTGAGTTTGGCCTTAGAATTTTTTATGCGAACACACTCAACTGCCACAACACATCTACTATGCAAAACGAAATCTTCCATGAAAGAAAAAGTAATGGATTGAATGCACATAGTTTAGGGTCTGCACATCTTCATATGTTAATGTTTATTATTGAAATATAAAATAGCCATTTATATGTCTGGTGTAAGACTCCTCTAGAGATTTCTATCCAACAACAACATCTCTGTGCTAAAAGGCGTACTGTCAGAGGTTGCTCCATCAAAATAGTAACCAAAAGGGACCTTACTATGCACACAGATGAAGAATTAAGAATATTGTTATCTATGAGTGCTGATGTGGAGGTATGGGACAAAACTACACAGGCAACAAACCTTTTTGTTTGGACAATCAAGATTTAAAAAGGAAAATGTGTGATTATATATATTTATAATATAATATATATATATTATATATATGTTTGTTGTGTGTGTGTGTGTGTGTGTGTGTGTGGTGTGTGCGTGTGTGTGTGATAGTTATTTGGAGAAATGCCCAACCTAACGCCACAATTTGTTAAGATTTTCTTGGAGCTAACCTATAATTGTTCCTAAACTTAATAAATATGTAAAATAGGACTGACTTTTCAATACAAAATATAAATTTATAGGAACATGATCAAATTGTGAAAGTGTAAAAATTGGTATGGTTTAAAGGGACTGATCCCTTTGAAAAGTATTAAGTGTGGTTATGAAGGTTGAGCCTCATTCTAGAACCCCTTTGGGCATCCATATTAGGAATTGGTGTAGGATGCAACACTTCAGAATAATTTTTGTAGTAGTGATGTCAGCACTTGTATAGTGACATGGGGTTGGATTTGGCCTATCAAAGCTCATTGATCTACTTTGGAACTTATCTAGGGTGATTCCTTATATGATTTGGAGTACGAGGGCATGATTTGATATTTTGTTTGCATTGAAGAATCTTTGGAGGCTAGATACTGTAGAAAAACCCCTTCCTTTGAACATGGAAGCACATGCCACTGAAGAAAGTAATAGCAAGTACACAGATCTGAAACTCAAATCACATCACTATTTATTACTCTTTGAAACAAGAAATAGCTAAAAATTTCAAACACTACTATGCACTTTTCCTTTTGTCTAGAAGGTACAATGAATCTGGAAACATGTACAACAATGTCTCAACTTTCTTACCTCCTAATCCTAATGCACCTTCCTTGCATGGATAGATAAGACAATTAAAGTCTATCACTAGTGAATATGATATGAGATATGTAAACATGCTTCCTTAGCTAAGGCTGAGAATTAATAACTAGGGAAATGTTCCTTTTAACTATGCATGCAAAAACTACATAAAGAAAAGGGTTTCACTACTCCAGGTGCCAGAAACGAATCGAATACCTAGGGGAAGTGCTTTGCCCAGAACAAGATATTAAGGACTCAGAAACTTTGTTGCTTCCTTCAAGATAGGTGTATGCCAAACAGGACTAAGCCATCATGCACTATCCTCCAAATTCATTCACCTTTAACAAAAATCTTGTGCCCAGAAAAAGACAAGTGACCAATATCCAATAGAATTCTCCGACCAGCTAGAGACCCTTATTCTCAAACAGCGAGATAAATATGGAATATCAACTAGGGTTAAATATTTCACTACTAACATTGACAAGAGATAGAAGGGGTAAAAAACTATCAGACCTAATGCTCAAGAACAAATGAATTAATCCACACTTGGTGATCCAAAATGAATTCAATCCTTCTTTATTTATAGATTTTGCAGCGAGGTTTCATATTCTTAAGTGATTGAGTAAACCTTACTCCAAACCCCAAATTTGGGTTTTCTAAGCCCAGTTTCCCAAAAATTGCCCAACAATGGGTATTTTGGGGTTTTTTCCACTCTATGGAGGACTATAGTCTACAAGGATGGATAGGATATTATGTCCCATTCGTCATCAATTTGTAGAGGGCATTACATGGTACCCAATAAAAGAAATAGTGCTTTAGTTTAGGAGTTAATAACTAAATTCTTATTTCTTTCCACGTAGGACATACATCTTGCAAAAATGATCATGGGGTACAAATACTACGAAAGGCCTAAATCTTACTAGCATTGTCATAGTCCAAGAATGAAAATCCTTTCAAGTGAAATAAGGTCAGTACCACATACTATAAGCACAAATGACAAATTCAAAAAATAATATACTTATTCAATGAAAGAATGACGAATCATATTAGCGCATTTTAATTTAATAGCTCTTGATTTACAGTGTCAATCAAAATTTCTCAAGTTGGATCATAATTAAGTACTCAATGTTGTTTTGGGTCCGATTTGGGGAAAAGGAGGAGCTCTTGGAAGTCATCTACAAACTAATAGATCCTGACACATGAAAGCTCATATAAATTTTCCTAAGATCAGCCTTTCTCACCTTCATGGAAGATATTAATGAACAAACATGTGGAGTTTCCATGTGGTCGCCCTTGTCCCCTATCATTGCCAATTTATTTATGGAAGATTTTGAAAGAAAAGCCCTTATTACCACACCCTAAAACCTAAATTGTGGAAAATATATGTGGATGACACATTTATCATATGGCCTCATGGAAAAGAAACCTTGGAAACCTTCAAACAACACCTAAATAGTTTATCCCCTTCCCTAAAATTCACTATGGAAGTAGAGGTCAACAAAAGCCTCCCCTTCCTTGACATCCTCATCACCAAGAATGATTATGGCTCCATATCCCACCAACTATATAGAAAAAAGACCCACACCGAACAATATTTACATGCCTCCTCACATCATCACACTACCCACAAACTAGGTGTCCTCAGCACATTAGCAACCAGAGCCCTTAGAGTCTCTGACAAGGAACACCTAGAAAAAGAAATAGAACACCTTATTGAAGTTTTGCTTAAAAATGGATACAACAAACATCAAGCTATCAAAGCCATAAATAAGTCAAACACTTGACCTAACAAAAATAAAAACTTTGATAATATAATAGGAAAGGTCAACCTCCCTTACATACCAAGGACAACAGACAAAATCTCCCGCATCCTGAAAAATAACGGAATCCTAACCACCTTCAAAGCCTTAAACACTATCTGTAGCTGCCTTAATCCAGCAAATACAAAATTGATCCTAAATGACATAAAGGGGTCTACGTAATTCCCCTGCTCATGCGGCAAATCCTATGTAGGTGAGACGGGGAGATCCTTCAACACAAGAATCCAAGAACACTCAGCTGACACTAAACACAATAGATCCAAATCCTCAGCTCTAGCTGAACATTTTGATGAAACTAAGCACCAAATCTGTATAAAAGATACTTCTATCTTAGCCAGAAGTGATCACTACTTCATAAGGAAATTCAGAGAAGCCATAGAAATTAGCAAACACCCTAATAACCTCAATAGAGACAACGGATGGACCATAAGCGAAAACTAGATTCCAATCCTATCATCCAAATCTACCCCTACCTAACTATAATCCTCATCTAATCAACCTAAAACAAACATAAAGTATCTATTCCATTACAATTAAGAACAAATTATGACCATACTATAATATAATTTAACAAAAATCATAAGAAATAAAAATCATAGGAAATGATCTCCACAACCTAGGACTATTTGTAGTAAGCCTTTAAAAATAAACATACATAACAAGATATTATTAACTAAGCTATGACCCTAATAAAATAATAATAACAATTCAATAATTAACATAACAGAATAACTAAATCATAATCAAAACTAACAGAATAAGGGATAACTAGCACAATTAGAATAAGACAACTTATCTTAAACAAAAATAAAAAATTAAAATGAAACATAAGAGAATAATCTATGAAAACAAATAAAATAAGAAAAATGGATTAGCCATA
>APFE030001638.1:26106-48200 GCA_000404065.3 Pinus taeda | reverse complement strand
CTTGAGAGTTTGAGGAGTGATAATTTATTCCAATGCTTTACAAGATATGGTCGGATTCATTTCTTGATGCTCGATGTGATCTTTCACTTCTTGAACATTTTTCTTCTTGATATGTCCTTCTATCTTGATAGTTTGAGGAGTGGTAATTTCGACCAATGAATTACAAGATATGGTTGGATTCATTTCTTCTTTCTGGATGTGATCTTTCACTTCTTGCACCTTTTTCTTCTTGATATGTCCTTCTATCTTGAGAGTTTGAGGAGTGGTAATTCTTGCCAATGCTTTACAAAAGATATGGTTGGATTCATTTCTTCTTTCTCTGGGGTTGGGTCCTGGCATATATCCTCTTCTTTTGATGTTTCTTGATCCTTTTCTTCCTCGTCTTCATACTCTATGTAAAATAATTTCTTCTCGGCACACTTATGACCTTTAGTGCCCTTTAAATCCCAATTGTAACAAAGCCCTTTTTCTCTTTTTTCTTCCAATTGTTGTGGTGTTTTTCTAAAGAAGGAGTTGCTCTCTGTATTCTCATAATGTGCTATAATTTCCTCCGTGAAAATTGACCATGTAACAAGTTGTTTACTAGAACAAAGCCCTTTATACCATAAAAATTGATCTTGTTATAAATATGAAGATGCAATACTTACCTTTTTTAATAGTGCTAGACCATGTAGATCAAAACATTTGTCCATATGTAGTATCCAATTTACTGGATCCTTGCCATCAAACTTCCTCATCTGTCTTTTTCTTGATTTTAGGAGCTTGATCTTGAAACGATTGTAACTCTGTGTTTTTGGATCTTTAAGTTCTGAAATTGTGACCTGTAGTAGCCCTCTACGTCCTCTTTGTAATGACACTAGTCTGATCAAATTTAGATTCTTCAAGAAAGAGTTATGCACAATCTCCCAAGATGACCTGATTATATATCTTTTCAGAAGAGCGAACTTGTATGAAGTGCCACGTGTAACTATTTCAACCTTTACCTCTAAAAAATATATACAAGAAACTACAGTTCATCCTCTTTTTGTACCTTCTTATGCAATTTCAATCCGATGCTCAGAGAGAACATTATGATGATTTTCCCCAGGTCACTTGTTTGGAATGTAATTCAGGAGTCTGCAAAAAGACCAAGTTCCTCAGATCATATCTCTGCAAATATAGTTCGAAAAGATCTGAAATTCAGACCCGAGGTGTAGTGTGATTTCATCTCAAATGGTTTTTTTTTTAGATTATGAAACATTGCAGGAAAAAGTTATAGCACAAATGCCACGATGACCTATTTTGAGCAGCGAAACCCTAGAATCCAAAGCTCTGATACCAAATGTTATGAAACCAGCTCACAAAAAGATAGAAAAGATAGTTGAACGCCTTAGAATTTATCCTCTTCAAGGGGGAAACCTCCTTTACATTACACAAATGAACAATTCTTGGATGATACAAATGAAAAGACCTCCTTTCTATATATAGGATTCTAAGGGGTCATAATATAATCAGAGCTGACATAACAATAATAATGTAAGGGCACAACAATAACAATAGTGGGCTTCTATGGGGCACAATAGTAACAATATGGGGACTACATGGGTACAACAATATAATAAGAGGGTTATACTAATAACAATAAGGGGTTACACTATTAGTATAGGGGCCTAACAAAATTACCATGGTATTTCCTTGTGGTATTGAGCCCAGAAACAAATGTTTTGATCTCGTCTAAGAAAAACATCGACTGCAGTATGGTTCTGACATGTGGTATTGGATAAGGGCTAAACTATATAAGGAGATGCATATCAAAGTGGTAGCATGTGCAAGTGATTCAAATATTATGAATAGTTAGATCTGAAGAAAATATGCATGTAATGGGCTATTGATGTTTTTCTTGATCTAAAACTAAGTATGTACCCAGGGGTTTGATGATGGATAAGATCCAATAGATATGAGATGACAATCATGATTATGAAATGATTTGATCTATCTTAACCCATGAGTTTTTGTGTATGCTCAGATCTGGGTATGTTTGAAGTTTTGTGTTGCATCGAATATTTAATTATGAAATTATATATATGTACATGAGTTTTATAACCTGCAAGGCAAGTATGCACATGAGTGTGTTTCTGGTAAGTCGAATACATGCGGGTTTATTTCTTGAAAATTGTGTACACACATGGATATTATTTTAACAAAGCACGTACATAAAGTAGGGTTTTGATGAAAAGGATTTTTTATCAATTTAATCAGTTTTGATGTGTTTCTGTTGTCTATCAATAAAGTCTTCTTGATGATCTGGACTTAAAATAGTAATGTTTTGATTATGGATTGATTGATTGAAGAATGTTGAAGTTACTTGTTGATTCTGATTGAAGATCAGTGAAGGTTCTGTGGTTCTTTGAGAATCATGTAGTAAATCTGTGTATGATTCAGTGTTTGTTTTAGAGTGACAGTGGTCTAGTTTTTAGGTTTTAGTGGTTGAAGATGGATACGCGGGTATCCTTTAGGGAAAGCGAGTACATACGTGGGTTTTCTACTACAAAGTAGTGTACATAATTTAACATATTGTTTACCGGGGTTTCTAGTAATAGAATCTAGTTTTTGTGATGTGCATCATGTTGTTTGGTCTTCTACTAGCAGTGATCTCAATGTTCTATTTGATTGGTTGCGTTTCAGTCGATTGGGTTTCAGTGATTAGTTGATTCAGTTGAGCAGAGATTGATGTTTGATTTGTAATGGTTTTGTTTTAGTTTTGATGATTGATATTTAGCTTAAATGTTGGTAGTGGGCCTAGTTTGAAAATTTGATGAAACGTGGCCTACAAGTTGTGATGTGCTATAGCAGGTGGATCCAGTATGAAAATTTATGAAACGTGGTCCCCGAAAGTATTGAGGGTTGTATCCTTCAATGAGGGAGTTGAAGATTCCTTCAAGTGGTAGCTGGTAATTAGGTACAGGGGTTGGAGCTCCCTTCTAGTAGGAGATGGAGAATGAGCGAAGGTTGTAGCCTTTTGCAAGTGGGTGCCTGGGTATTTGTATGAATTTAGGCCAGTACAAGATTCAGGGGGTTGGATCTCCCTTTCAGTAGGAGTTGGAGAATGAGTGAAGGTTGTAGCCTTCTTTAGGTGGGTGCCTACATACTGGTATGAGCCTACACCAGTACAATATTGCAAAATATTTTCTTTATATTAAAAGAAGACAGAGATGACAACAACAAGTGGTTTTTTCCCACATTGGGTTTCCACGTTAAATCCTAGTGTTCATGTGTGTTTCTTTATTTTTTTCTTACTGCACATGGTTACTATCTATTTAATTTTTAATCAAGTACTAACGCACTAGATCAAAATAAAATAAAAAAGTAAGTTTACTGGATATATGCTAGTTGTCTTAAGAAAAATCACGTACCCACGCGAGTTCCATTCTATAAAGTTGCGTACAAAAATCAGGAAATGAAATTGACAAGATTAATGATTTGAAAATACTAATTCACCCCCCCACCCATTATTTTTCCCAACAAATTGTATCAGAGTAGGTCCTTTGACAGAACCTTGATTCCTTGAAGGACATCCATCAAGACAATGGGAAAGAAGCAAAAGAAGAAAGAAACTCAAAGGAAGAAAATAGCGAATGGAAATAGATATTTAGAAGCACCCCACTTTCTATTGATCAAGAATGAAGAAACATTATTAGGTATGGAAATTTGTTCTAAATGTGATCCATTTCCTTGTCTATGAAATAATGCTAGTAATGAAGAAGATGAGCTTGATCAAGGCTGTCAATTACTTATGGCATTTGAAGATGAGTCTAATGATAATTTCATGGATGCCCTAGAAGAAAAGGATATTTCTATTGAATAAATATCTCAGCTTAAGATTTGTTTAAAATAACCTAAATTACCAGAAGAAACTTTGAAGAAACAAATCATAGAAAAGGAAGAGCATAATGAGAAGCTATAATGTGTACTAGTAAGTCTAAGGAAAGAACTTGAGAAAGCAAAAAATCTTAATCTTAGATTTTCTAGAGGATATGAAACCTTGGATGAAATCATCAAAGTTCAACACTCACCTCTTATAAAGACATGTCTTGGATACTGTGAAGAAACATCAAACACTATAAAGTCTTCTATAGAAACAGGAAGCTATCTCAATGTAACAAATAAAAGTAGTCAACATCACTCTGTCCTACAACAAAAGAACAAAGGACCAATTTCCTCCCAGGTAAACGCTTCTCGGTAAAATTGAAAGAACAACACTAGAAGGTACTATGCTCCCAAATGATTCTACTTTAGTGGGCAATGTGTTTCTTGTCACAATTTTGGTCATAAGGTTGCACGATGTGTTTCTTACAAAACTATCATGACTAGGAAAGAAAGAAAACAAAAGAATGAGAAATACTCTCACAATGCATTCTCTCCACTTCAACATGAAACTGAATGCTCCTCTTCTAATAACTTTGGGCATAAGGAATTTGAATGCAGGAGAAAAGGACGATCAATATCTCAGGATAAGCAAATAGAAACAACATCTAAGGTATGGAAGAAGAAAACCATTGAATGAGGAAACTGTGGTCTAGCTTTATATACAAGGGATCAAGAAAATTTGTGGTACATTGATAGTGGATGCTCAAAACACATGACATGTGATAAAGACAAGTTTATGTCGTTTGATGAAATAAAGAAATAAAAGAACATAATGTTTAGAAACAATAAACTTGCTACTATCAAAGGCAAAGGAACTATTATGTTAAAAGAAAAGGTCAAAGTTGGAAATGTTTTATTTGTTGATGGATTGAAGCTTAACTTGTTAAGTGTCAGCCAAATGTGTGATCAAGGGAATGAATTTGTTTTCAAATCCAAGAATTACATAGTTTGAAGTCTCGATACAGGAAATACCATAATAAAAGGAGCAAGAACTCCAGGGAATTTCTATGTCTTTGAAGGAAATCTTGAATAGTGTTACTTAAGAAAAGAAGAAGAAGGTTGGTTATGGCATAAAATATTGGGACTTCTAAGCTTAAGTCAATTACATAAGTGAAGCAAGCTAAGAGTAGTTCGGGATTTTCCAAACATATCTCTACCAAAAAATACCATTTGAAAATCATGTTAATTCGGTAAGAAAACTTGGGTATAATTCAATGCCAAAGAAGGTTTTGCAAGTAGGCCTCTTGAACTTATTCATAATGATTTGTAAGGGCAGGTAATGAAAAATTCACTTAGAGGTGAACAATATTTCATCTTATTTATTGATTATTTTACTAGAATGTGTTGGATTGGCTTATTGAAGTATAAAGATGAAGCATTTGATAGATTTAAAGTCTTCAAAAATTTAGTAGAGAATGAGTCAGACTTGAAAATCAAATGTCTCAGATCTGACAGAGGAGGATAATACATATCAAATGATTTCTTTTTTACTTTTGTGAATATCATAACATCAAGAGGCAATCTTATATAGCAAAGACTCCTCAAAAAAATGGGATAGAAGAAATAATGAATAGAATGGCATGTGACACTCTTGATGGGTCCGGGACACCTTATACTTTTTGTGGTGAAGCAACAAATACAACAGTAAATATTCTTAACAAAGTTCATATCTGTGTGAATAGTGATAAAATGCCTTATGAGCTTTGGTATGGTAAAGCCCCAAATATTAAGCATTTCATATTTTATTGAAGTAAGTATTACATAAAGAATAATAATAATAAAATTGGAAAGTTTGAAGCTCAAGCTAATGAAATAAGTCTTCTTGGGTACTCCTCTAGAAGCAAAGGATATAAATGTTACAATAAAAGACTTAAAAATATTGTTGAATGAATTGATGTTGTGATTGATGAAATATCCACAGGTATCAAAAAGGAAGCTCCAATAGATGACAAAGATCCTCTTAAATATAGATAGAATAATGAAGAAGAAAGAATCAATGAAGCATCATATGAAGGAAGTGATAATACAGAAGAACCAGAAAAGACTCCATTAAGGTATGTTCAGAAAATCCATCCAGAATCTCAAATTCTAGGTGGTAAGGAATCTGGAATACAAACTAGAAGAACTCTTGTTGGAACTGCCAGTCATCTAGCCTTACTATCCACAATTGAACTACAAAATGTAAATCAATCTAGAAAAGATGAATGTTGGGTTAATTCTATGCATGAGGAACTTGACCAGATAGAAAAGAATCACCCTTGGGAGTTAGTTCCTAGACCTCATGATAAAAATGTTATTGGGACAAAATGGGTATTTAAAATTCAATTAAACAAGAATGGAGAAGTAATTAGAGATAAATAAAGACTCATTTGCAAAGGTTATGCTCAACAAGAAGGAATATAATTTGAAGAAAAAATTGCACCTCTAGCCAGACTTGAAGCCATAAGAATGTTTCATGCCTTTTCAAGCTTTTGTAATTTGAAAGTCTATCAATTGGATGTTAAATCTTCATTTATGAACGGGGACCTAGAAGAAGAAGTATATATTGAACAACCTGAAGGGTTTATTCTAGGAAATGATGAAAAACTTGTTTTCAAAATCAATAATTCATTACATGGGATAAAACAAGCCCCTCGTTCATAGTATTATTGCTTTGACAGATATCTTCAACAACAAGGCTTCACTAAGGGGTCTGTATATAGCAACCTATATATAAAGGTGGATGATGGTAAACTTTTAATTGTTATTGTTTATGTGGATGACATCATCTTTGGTAGCAATGAAGAATCCATGAGTCAAAGGTTTTCTTCTGTCACACAACAAGAATTTGAAATATATTTACTTGGTGAACTAACATACTTTCTTGGTTTACAAGTACAAAAAGCAAAGAATGGCATCTTCCTCTCATAAACAAAGTATCTGAAGCAAATTTTAAAGAAATATGGAATGGAATATTGTAAATTGATCTACACACCCATGGTGACAGGACGTAGTCTCAGTTCACATGATGATTCTCTCGTAGTCAACTATTCAAAATATAGATCCATGATGGGAAGACTACTTCATATTGCAGGAACAAGAGCAAATATCATGCATGTAGTTGGGATTATTGGAGCATTTCAAGCCAATCCAAAGGAAACTCATCTTCAGGTGGTCAAAATAATCTTCAGATATCTACAAGTCACTCAAGGCTTGGGTTTATGGTATCCCAAAGATTCATATCTTACTCTTCATGCTTTTATAGATGCAAATTGCATAGGAAATGTGGATGATAGAAAAAGCACTAGTGGAGGATCATTCTATATGGGACCCTTCTTTCTATCATGGTTCAACAAGAAGCAAATCTCAATTGATTTATCTACCGCAGAAGCAAAATATGTAGTTGTTGCATCATGTTGAACGCAACTTCTTTTGGTGGTGCAAACATTGCAAGATATTCAAATAAATTGTTCTCCACCTATTTCCATTCTATGTGATAATACAAGTGTAATTAGTATTTCAAAAAATATGGTTACACACTCCAAGATGAAGCATATTCTAATTAAATATAATTTTCTACGAGAACATGTGCTTGAAAAAAAGGTTAAAGTATACTATGTTCCCAAAAAAGAACAAGTTGCTCATATTTTTACAAAACATCTTCCACGTGATACATCTCAATATCGCAGACAAAAATTAGGAATGGTATATGCTTCATCATTCAGTTGATTCTTCATGTTCAAGGGGAGTAATACATGTTTTGTCTTGATGATGATTCCCATGGTTTTTTTTTATTTTCATACTGCTTATACTACTGATAGTGGTTGTGGTGTAGTAACAGTGCACAGGTACAGACAAAACAAACTCAGGGGGAGCTGAAGATGTGAAATTTCATTATTTCACTTTCTGTACACAAATTCTGTAAAGAAAAGTCATGTGTAAACATGAGTTATGAGCTGAAAAATCATGTATATCTTGGTTTGACGAAGAAATAGTGGTACAAACTCAGGAAAAGGGTCTGATATGCTTCAGCCAATTATTATTTTACCTTCCTGATTCTGATGGTTCATGGTTACAGTCTGCTAATGCTATTTAGAAGTTATTTTGGCCTTTATAAGTTGTCGATGACTTGATGGATGACTAGTTGATGATAATTATTTGATTATTATTATTTATATATGAAATGATATGATGAGATCTGACAGTGAACATGATCCGAATTGGATCCATGAAGAAAATCAAAGGAACAATGGCTGTATCAGGTCGGGACAAACTTCAAAGAATTAAGAGCAGTGATCAAAAACACCTATAAAATAGTGGCAGTTGGCAGCTAGGGTGGAATGATGAGGACCTCGGTCAAAGCGCACTGGCTGAGGCCCATGGAGACTGCGCGGGAGTCAAAACTAGCCCGTGGAAGGCCCGGATTGGGAAACGAAGGGAGTTCTTGATGCACACTAATCGCGCATCGCTGGGAAAAACCCATCAAGAAGGATAGGCCATGAGCGCTCAGTCATGTGGGAGCCAAGAAAATCGTGGGACAAAAGGCTAACGGCTAAAGGCGGGACCCTCTCCAAAACCGGCGGTATTGATCAGGGGTATGCTTGGGTGGTAAGTAATTTTGGTGAAAGAAGAGCGATTCGACTCAACGCCTGACACGTGGCAAGCGAAGGAGAAAGAAAATTGCCGCTCATCATGCGCTAATGGTCGAGCAAGTCAACCACGTGAAATGAGTGGATGGCGTTGGATCTGGGGGATCCAGATTTGACGGCTGATAACATGCCCGACGGTAACACAGGATTTAATGAGGGATTAAGCCACAATTTAGAAGAATTTGAGGTCTGATTTGACTAATAAGCTGGCAGATGACTCATCCCATAACGTAATTGAAGAACCGAACTGACGAAACAGGCTGGCGCAGTTCACAGGAGGACAAGTGGCTGCTCACTATGAGTCTGATGATGGCGCCAAGACAGGGAACTCCAAGCAAAGCTGTAGTAGGCAAATCGATGGAGGGGAAGAGAAATTGAATAGCCATGAGCTCGAATGGCTTTAAGGCCATGAACAGAGAACAGAAGGGACACAGGGGAGGAAGAACCAAAGACAGAAGACAGAGAAGAGAAGAACCAATGAAGCAAAAAGTAGAAAGAAGACAGAGGGCCGAGCTGACCAAAGGCAGTGTTAAGCACTAGAGAGCTTGAGAGATTCAAGCCATCCTTGAGAGGATCTGTTAGACTAGAGAGGTCAAAGAGCTAGTAAGGAAAAGAGTCTATGTACTCTAGTGGCTTGGAGACTCCAAGAACCACCCTGCAAAGCCAATCTGTTTCAGGAGACTCATATTGAGCTCCTTCATTGTAATTCTCTGCTTCAAGACACAATAAAAGAAGGCCACCACTGAGAGTTGGACCAGAGATGTAGCCCTGGAGGATGCGGTGAACTCCTTATTAATTCCTTGTGTTCTTATATTTTTCTTACTGTATTTCTCTTCTGTTTTCCATTTCAAGTGTCTATGTATTTTCAATTTGATCGATCCGTTGCCTAAATAACATAGACACACACCAACACATGAGTTTGTAATACATTCATTTAATAAATCTTTAACTGAGGTCACTTGTAGGGAAATTATAAGATCAAGTGGTATCAGAGCTTTAGGCTATAAGGTTAGACAAGATTGTGTTGGTTTAGCTATTGAATGCTCACTAGATCAAAGCTCAAATTAGGAGAAGGAGAGTTGGTTGAAACTAATCTTGAAATTGGGAGAGTCTATCCTCAGAAGACAATGTTAGAGGAAGGTTCTGTGGGGCCAGACCCTCAATTCATAGAAAGTTTCCTAGCTATAAAGTCTATGGTAGAAGAAATGTATAGGGACTTTAGGAAGCATAAGGATGAATATTCATCAGGTTCTAAACCAGACAAATAAGAAGATGAGTTTCATTCCCATGACCACTCAAAAGGAAAAGGGAAAGAGGAAAACTTTCTCACACCTCCTGATAGCCCTGTGCATAATAAGGAAGCATCTTTGATCAATCTAGATGTTAAATTTGATTTGCCTATATATGATGGAGAGCTAAATGCTAAAAAGTTGGACAATTGGATTAGAAAAATTGATGTGTATTGTGGAGTGTAGAACATTGACTCAGACAAGAGCAAAATTCAGCTGGCAAGCCTATGCCTAGGAGGCACTACCTTAGTTTGGTGGGAATGTAGAACCAAAGCTGACATGAAAAGACATTGTAAGACTATCTCTATTTGGAGTGAATTTGTTTCTACAATCAAGAAGAAATTCTATCCATTGGCCTACATGAAACAAGCCATGATGAGTTGGCAAACTCTTCGATAGTTGAAAGGGAAAAGTGTGCAAGGGTACACTCAAGAATTTATAAAGAGAGCATTGATTCTAGATATTTCATTAGACTCACCAGAGACTCTTTTGAAGTACATTGGTGTTCTACATAGCTACATGAGGCATACAATCCTCATGTTTAATCCCACTAGTATAGATGAGGTATCTGTACAAGCTACTCATCTAGAAGCTAGAGGAAAGAATGGAAATCCAGAAGTTGGGGGACCATCCCAACCCACTGAAAGTAAGAGAAAGGAGAAAAGAAAGCAGAAGTGGAAAGAAAGGAAGGAAAACACTACACAGAAAAGAAAAGCTTCATGCACTCACTGTAAAAAGGATGGGCATGATGATGAACATTGTTGGATTCTGCATCTAGAGCTGAGACCTAAGAAGTCTGAGGGCAAGAAGAAGAAGACTATTGCATCTATCCAGAAAGATTTGGGGTCAAACTCGGGAGATGAAACAACCATTGCAGCCACAGGTATAAAAGGTAAAAATTCTGAAGCATCTACTAGTAATTCTGCTCAATCTATTATTGATGAAGAGCATGAGAGAAAAAGGCATGAGCTTTTCCATATTCGAGTTGTTTCCAAATATCAAAAGATTGATACTTTGTATGATAGTGGCTCACAAGTGAATTTGATTTCTGAAGCAATTGTAAAGAAATTGGGATTAGCAACTACACCTCACAAGAAACCATACCCATTAGGATGGTGGAATGATAAACCACAACTACAAGTGACTAGACAGTGCAAACTCAAGTTTTCTTTTGGGTTAGCATTTGTAGATGAGGTTGAGATAGACATAATTCCTTTGGATATATGTGGAATTGTTTTAGGAAGTCCTTACTTGTATGATAGAAAGGCTATTTTCTATAGAGTTGAGAACAAGTATCTACTTAAAGATGGAATCGAATACTTTGTAAGAGCTCATAAGCTCAAGAATAATTATACTCTCATAAACTCGGGGCAGATGAAAAGAATGATAAATTCATGCAAACGATTCTTACCGATGGTTGTAAAGGAAAAGAAACCTGATAAAACCAATGTATTTTAGGTTTGTAATGCTAAACAGCAAGATGATTTAGAAAAGGTTGTTCCATAGTATGATGTCTTGTTTCAAGAACCTAAAGGTCTGCCACCCAAAAAGGAAATAGTACATGATATTATTTTGCAGCAAGATGCTCCATTGCCTAACAATGGAATGTACAAGTTGTCTGCTTTAGAGAATGTTGAAATCAAGAAGAAGGTGCAGGAGTTGCTCAAGAAGGGTTTCATCAGGCCTAGCACATCACCATGAGGGTCACCAATCGTTTTGGTGAGAAAGAAAGATGGCTCGTTGAGAATGTGCATTGACTACCGAGCACTGAATAAGACAACAATAAAAAATCATTATCCCCTTCCTCGCATAGATGATCTTTTAGATCAATTAAAGGAAGTTGTTTATTTCACCAAGCTAGACTTGCACTGTGGATACCATCAGGTTAGAGTTCCAGAGAAAGATGCATGGAAGACTGCTTTCAAGATGAAGTAGGGATTGTATGAGTGGTTGGTCATGCCTTTTCACTTGACCAATTCTCCTGCTACTTTCATGAGATTAATGAATGATGTACTCAGACCTTTTCTTGATGATTTTGTTATTGTGTATTTGGATGACATTCTGATTTTTAGTAGAAAATGGGAAGAACACTTAAAGAATTTTAAGCAGACATTAGATGTTTTAAAAAGAGAAAAACTTTATGTTAAACTCTCAAAATGTGAATTTGGCAAAACATCTCTAAATTATTTGGGTCATATAGTAGGGGGTGGTGGAATTGAAAATAGATCCCTCTAAAGTGGCAGTCATTGTAAACTAGCCTAAACCTAAGTCTGCTATAGAAGTGAGAAGCTTCTTAGGAGCAACACAATATTGGAGGAAGTTCATTTCTCACTTTTCCTCAATTGCAGCTCCCTTACATGCTTTAACAGGACTGAACAAGGTGTTTCAGTGGGGAGGCAAACATCAGAAATCCTTCGACACCTTGAAAGAAAAGATTAGTACAACACCTATACTAGCACTGCATGATCTACAAAGACCATTTGAGATCCAATCAAATGCCAGTGACTATACCATGGGAGCAGTGTTGACACAACACAGTAAACCCATATGTTATCATTCTGAGACTTTTAATCTTGCAGTAGTTAACTATCCTACATATGATAAAGAATTGTATGCATTAGTTCAGAGTGTGAAAAAGTGGAAACATTACTTAATGGGCAAAGAGACAGTAATACATACTGATCATCAACCACTTCAATATCTACACTCCCAAACTAAGTTGTAGCAATCAAGACATTACAGGTGGATGGGTTTTCTACGACAGTTTCATTTAGTCATCAGATATAAAAAGGGCATACATAACGAAGTTGCAGACATGTTATCTAGACCCATTATAAATGCATCTACTATACTTAAGCATAATTTTGTACTACACGAAAGCTACATTGAACAATATGCTCAAGATATAGACTTTAAAGATGTATATGTGAATTTGAGTCAAGGCAAAAGAGTAGAAGAATTGGATTATCATGTAAAGGACTGACTCTTATATCATTGTGGGAAGCTCTGCATTCCGCAAACTCAGAGAGTAAAGATAATTAGAGAAGCACACACTTCTCTGATATCAGGTCACTTTGGGGTAAGTAAAACAGTTGTATAGCTACAAAGATTTTGTTATTGGCCAAAAATGAATGAGACAGTTTCTAGATATGTAAGAGGGTGTACTATGTGTGCTAAAAGCAAGCCCAACAATAGAAAACTAGGCTTGTACACTCCATTACCAGTTCTTTCTTACCCTTGGGAAAGTGTTTCCATGGATTTTGTTGGAGGACTACCTAAATCTAGGAAAGGTCATGATTATCTATATGTTGTTGTGGATAGGTTCAACAAGATGTGTATTTTGATACCTTGTAAATAAATAAAAATACAGCTGAACAAACTGCAAAATTGTTCTTTGAACATGTATGGGTTCATTTTGGATTACCCACTTCCATTGTATCTGATCAAGACACCCGATTTGTGGGGAAGTTTTGGTCAAGTCTGTGGGAACTGATGGACACTAAATTGAAGAAAAGCACAACTTTTCATCCACAAACTGATGGCTAGATAGAGGTAGTAAATAGGATAGTGATCCAATTACTCAGAGGATATTGCAGCAAGCATCCTAAGCTTTGTGATGAACACTTGTGTTATGTGCAACATGATTACAATAGAGCAAAACATTCTTCTACATAGAGATCTCCTTTTGAGACCTGTTTTGATTTCACACCAAGGTCTCCTTTGGATTTTGTCTTTGGTAAAGATACCACAGTTGATGGACACAGTGGTGTGGACAAGGAAACTAGGTTGATTGAATATATCTAGGAGATCCACCAGGCAGTATAGGAACAACTGGAAAAGATCCAAGCCAAATACAATGCTAGGCATGATAAGCATCGGATAGAGCATAGTTTTCAAGTTGGTGACCAGGTCTGGCTGTATATCAGCAAGGACAGGATGCAAGGTGAAGGTAAAAGGCTAAAGCCTATCAGGTATGGACCCTTCAAAATACTTGAGAATATTGGTGAGAATGCTTTTCGCCTTGATCTACCAGCTTACATGCACATCTACTCAGTCATGAATGCAGATTGCTTGAGGTTGTTTTGACCTTCTCTAACTGAGGATCCTAAAGAGCAAAGTAAATTGCCTTCTATTGATGACCTACTACCTGAATATCTTAATAAATTGCAGGAAGACATAGTGTTGGACAGGAAGGTAAGGACAACGTGCAAAGGAGAAGTTGAGTACCTTAGAATTGGGCTCAAAGGTTCAAAATCGAGCGATGCAAAGTGGATTGAGATTGGACAAGTGAGACAGCAGTACCCTCACTTAGTTGCCACTTGAAAAACCAACTTTTGGTGCTCCAAAATCTTTTCAGTGGGAAGGCAGTGATCCGAATTGGATCCATGAAGAAAATAGAAGGAACCATGGTTGTATTAGGTCAAGACAAACTTCAAAGAATTGAGAGCAGCGATCAAAAACACCTCTAAAACAGTGGCAGTTGGCAGCCAGCATGGAACGACGAGGACCTCGGTCAAAGCGCACTGACCGAGGCCCATGGAGACTACGTGGGAGGCAAAACTAGCCCCTGGAAAGCCCAAATTGGGAAACAGAGGGAGTTTTCGATGCGCACTAATCACGCATCGCTGGGCAAAACCCCTCAAGAAGGAGAGGCCTCGAGCACTCGATCGCATGGGAGCCAGGAAAACCGTGGAACAAAAGGCTAACAGCTAAAGGTGGGACCCACTCCAAAACCGACAGTATTGATCGGAGGCATCCTTAGGCAGTAAGTAGTTTTGGTGAAAGCGGAGCGATTCCACTTAGTGCCCGACGCGTGGCAAGTGGAGGAGAGAGAAAACCACCGCTCATCGCACACTAACGGTCAAGCAAGTCAACCGCGCGAAATGAGTGGATGGCATCGGATCTGGGGGATCGAGATCTGATGGCTGATAACATGCCCGATGGTAAGACCATATTTAATGAGGGATTAAGCAACAATTTAGAAGAATTTGAGGTCTTCTTTGACCGCCAAGGTGGCGGATGACTCATCCCATGACGTAATTGAGGAACTAAAGTGACGAAATAGGCTAGCGCGGTTCGCAGGAGGACAAGTGGCCACTCCCTGTGAGTCTGATGATGGCGCTGAGATAGGGAACTCTAAGTGAAGCTGTAGCAGGTGAATCAATGGAGGGGAAGAGAAATCGAACAACATTGAGCTCGAATGGCTTTAAATCCATGAACAGAGAACAGAAGGGACACGAGGGAGGAAGATCCAAAGACAGAAGATAGAGAAGAGAAGAACCAGTGAAGCAAAAAGTAGAAAGAAGACAGAGGGCCGAGCTGACCAAAGGCAGCATTGAACACCAGAGAGCTTGAGAGATTCAAGCCATCCCTGAGAGAATCTATCAGACCAGAGAGGTCAAAGAGCTGGTAAGGAAAAGAGTCTGTGTACTCTAGGGGCTTGGGGAATCCAAGAACCACCCTACCAAACCAATCTGTTTCAGGAGACTCATATTGAGCTCCTTCATTGTAATTCTCTGCATCAAGACACAATAAAAGAAGGCCACCACTTAGAGCGGGACCAGAGATGTAGCCCTAGAGGATAGGGTGAACTCCTTATTAATTCCTTGTGTTCTTGTATTTTGCTTACTGTATTTCTCTGTTATTTTCCATTTCAAGTGTTTGTGTATTTCCAATCTAATCAATCCATTGCCTAAATAACATAGACACACACCAACACATGAGTCTATAATACCTTCATTTAATAAATATTTAACTAAGGTCATTCGTAGGGTGATTATCAAATTAGAACAATTGGCACAGGTTTAGGGGGAGCATTTGCTATGCTTCTAATAATGCATTGTTGGCATCATGTTTGCTTCATACATAATGATTCTTTGGTGATGATGCTTATGAAGTTCTTGAATGATGAACTTGTTATCTCATACTAGGATGAATAGTTGATTATGTCTTCTTAAGTTTCATATTGATGGAATAACTCTTGATGAAGTGGTGTTGGTGTGATAATTCTTCTTATGAAGAATTTGGGCCAAGAGAGATGTTGCGAAGACATGGTTATATGCTAGTGCTACATTTGTTGGATGATACTTGGAAACATGGCATATTGAAGAATGATGCTACATTGTACTATCTTACTTTATGATGATATTCTTGGTCCTCACTTATGATATTGTGGTTGCATACCAAGTCACAAGTTGATGATATTGAAGCTACATTGTTCTATCTTACATAATGATGATGATTTGTTGTTGACAAATGCTTATGGTGCATATCATATATGGTATATGATAGTTGCTTATGACTATCATGGTCTTATTGAGGTATCTGGTCTTAGTTATAAATGTCTTATCTATCATTTGATGTAAAGGTCACGTAAAGACCTATGATGTAATCATTGTAAAATTCACTCATGTATAAACTATTGTGGTCATGTCCTTTTGGAGATGTGATGTAATTTTTAACCCCACTGTGTTTGGGAAGTTGATGTAATAATGATTTCAAATATGTAAACCCATTGTTATTGGGTGATTGATATAAGTTTGAGTCCTTGGTGATAGGACAAGTCATATGAGTCATAGAATCATTTGTCAGAAACTTCGGCATGTGCTTAGGGGAAGCATGACCAGTGTTCATACTTAGCAATTCAAATGCAAAAGTCTTAATTCAACATTGGTTAGCCCTTTTTCCTTGATGTCAAAGGGGAAGAGTAGGTTCGTGTTTGGAGAGTAGCTTGGTTTGTTGTTTGGCTTGATGTGTTTTACAGGTATTTACAGGTTGTTGTGACCAAACACCAAAGTGGTTTCCATCAAGTCCAAAGGGGGAGATTGTTGACATTATGAAATACGTGTTTTCCTTGATGGAAACCTACCTGATGTGTTTTCTTTGATGAAAACATACTTGATGAGTTGTTATTTGATGGAAACCAACTTGATACATATGTTAACAGGATGTGTCTACAAATGTGATAGAGTGTTTTTGACAAAGGCATAACAGTTCAAAGCAAAGGAATGATAAAGTTGAAATTTCAAGAAGTATACACAAGTTTTGTTGATCAAAGCCACATACACACGTGAGTATGAAGAAGCAAAGGGGCATACAATTTCTACACCATGGTATTCTAAACACCAAGGTACTTACCATGGTATTTCCCTATGTTATTGAGCTCAGTAACATATGTTTTGATCCCCTCTAAGAAAACCATCAGCTCAAGTATGGTTTTAACCTGTTGTATTGGATAAGGGCTAAGATATATAAGGAGATGAAGATCAAAGTGGTACCATGTGCAAGGGATGAAAATCTTATGAATAGTTAGATCTAAAGAAAATATGCATGCAATGGGCTATTGATGTTTTGCTTGATCTAAAACTAAGTATGCACCCAAGTGTTTGATGATGGATGAGATCCAATAGATCTGAGATGAAAATCATGATTAAGAGATGATTTGATCTATGTTGATAGCATATCAACATGTGATTTTAGGTGTATGTCGAGATGTTGGTATGTCTGAAGTTTTGTGTTGCAGCGAAGGCTTAATTCTAAACTTGCAGATCTGTACATAGGTTTTATAGCCTGAAGGTGCATACATATGTGAGTGTGTTTGTGGTAAGTCACATACATGCGGGTTTGATTCTTGAAAAGTGCGTACACATGTGGATATGATTTGAAGAAAGTGCATAAATAAAATAGGGTTTTGATGAAAAGGATGTCGAATCAGTTTAATCAGTTTTGATGTGTTTATGTTGTCTGTCAATGAAGTTTTATTGATGATCTAGGCTTAAAACAATAATGTTTTGATTATGGATTGATTGATTGAAGAATGTTGAAGTTACGTGTTGATTGTGATTGAAGATTGGTGAAGGTTTTGTGGTTCTTTCATAATGATGCAGTAATTCTATGTATGATTCAATGTTTGTTTCAGAGTGACAGTGGTCCAGTCTTCAGGCTTCAGGGGTTGAAGATCTGTACGTGGGTATGCTTCAAGGAAAGCGTGTACATACACAATTTTTCTACTGAAAAGTAGTATACGTAATTTGATAGATGGTTGATCACGTTTTGCAGTCACATAATCTAGTTTATGTGATGTGCAGTATGTTATTTGGTATTCTAGTTATAGTGATCAGACTATTCTAGTTGATTTGTTCAGTTTCAGTTGATTTGGTTTTAGTGATTGGCTTATTCAGTTAGGTAAAATATTGATGAATAAGTTGCAATGGTTGTGTTTTAGTTTTCATGATTGATATTGAGCTTAAATGTTGGTAGTGGGTCCAGTCTAAAAATTTGATGAAACATGGCCTACAAGGTGTCATGTGTTATAATAGGTGGATCTAGTATAAAAATTTATGAAATGTGGTCCCTGAAAGTGTTGAGGGTTGGAGACTTCAATGAGGGAGTTAAAGCTTCCTTCCAGTGGTAACTGGTAAATCATATCAGAGGGTTGGAGTTCCCTTCCAATAGGAGATGGAGAACGATTGAAGGTTGTAGCCTTCTGCAGGTGGGTGCCTTTATACTGGTATGAGTTTATGCAAGTTCGAGATTCAGGGGGTTGGAGCTCTTGTCTAGTAGGAGATGGAGAACGAGCGAAGGTTGTAGCCTTATACAGGTGGGTGCCAGCATACTGGTATGAGTTTGCACTAATACAACATTGTAAAAGCTTTTCTTTATATTAAAGGGAAGACAGAGATGACAATAGCAGGTGGTTTTTTCTTGCATTGGGTTTCCACCTTAAATATTGATGTTCATGTGTGTTGCCTTATTTTGTTCTCACTACACATGGTTACTATCTATTTAATTTTTAATAAAGTATTGGTGCACTGGATCAAAATAAATAAAACACGAATTAACTAAAAAGTAAGTTTACTCGATATACGCTAGTTGTCTTTAGAACAGTTGCGTAGACACGTGGGTTCCCTTTTGTAATGTCGCATACATAAATCAAGAAATGAAATTGAAATTTTTAACGATTTGAAAATACTGATTCACCTTCCTTCCCCATCCACCCCCCCCCGGCCTCCACCACAACTCCCTCGCGCCCCCCTCCCCCCAAGTGTTTTTCGCAACAAAAAGAGAATTTGGAAATTCTCCATACTATCTAGTTTATGGTAAGGAAGTCATTTTTTCACCAAATATTATCTTCCCATATATTTAGTTAGCTCAATCTATAAGCCATAATTCAATCAAAGATATGGATGTCAGATTATACACATTGTTAAAATTGGAAGAGGAACGACAAAAAGAAAAAGTTAAGTTTCATGACCATCAACAAATTATTAAAAGATTGGTCCTTCAAGTTACATTTTACAAACATTAGAAGGGCAAGTAGAAAATTTGTCAGTGAATGGGAAAATTTTGAAAATTAATTTTTCATAAATGAAAATCTCTCAAGAACATATGTGAATATTTCATTTTACTAAATGATGTTGGTATCCTAAAAAAATATTTTATGTTCATTTTTTGTCATTTTCAAATTTTCTATACATATACTCTCTTTTCATTTATTTCTTTAGTTGTATGATTACAACTATGATTACATATTTCAAGAAGCATACTTTTACCATATATTATCTTATGTTTCAAAACAAACTAAAGTTTAAGGACAAAGTATTGTCGAAATATGATGAATCCAAAAATACTTTACCTTACTCTATTTATTACTTAAAATTTCAATATTATGGAAAATTATTGATTGAATATTTTATGTTATGAGAGTTCCACCATCTTCAAATTATTTAAATAAATAAACCAAATTATTTCAAATAAAATCAATAATATAACACAGATTTTGAGTTTCTTTTAATACATAAAAGTATTTTCTATCAAAGCAAGTCTCTAAAAATCCCTGCTTTCGTCACTTGGCTATGTATGATAAATTTGAAAATCAATCATTAGCTAAAAAGTGAGAACATGAATATTTACATTAAAAGGAGAACAAACAAACCCACCAGAGCTATAAATGGTTGTTAGTAGCGGGTCGATGTTGGTAATCCAACTAAAGGGGATATTTTCACTCACATAAGTGAATCAATTAAATATTATATGAGAGATGGTTATAACACAAAGAAGAAAAAACATTTATAGTATTAAAAACCTAAACTTAGTGTCTAAAATTTTAAATGATGATTTAACTATAAGGTTCTTTAAATACAAATAAATTCATTATTTGATTCTTATTACATAAATTTTTCATTTTCTTCATTAGTAATTTTATTTTGATTATTTATACTCTTGCAACTTTATCAAATATGTGAGTGATAAATCATAATTTGGAAAGAAATTCTGAAAACTTTATTTGTTTTTTAATTATAAATTTATGCTTGACAAAGATAACTACTTCATCCAGTGTGTCTCCAATTATTGTCAAGATTACACCAACTCGCTTTTGTTTTGCACATAAGAAAAAACAAAAATCCCTAAACAATTTATACCCAAATTGTTTTTTGAAAAAATCTAAGAATAACATCAAAAATAGTTTTAAAGGTCGGAGATTGAAATCATAAAAATATTTTCAAATAAAAAAATACCTAACCACTCGACTAGCAAGTCAAGCCAACTACCAAATCTCTTCAAGTATTTTCACCTTACCACCCAACCTCCTGATTACCCAACTTATGAATAAAACCCAACCCTTGTGTATTCGAGGGTCAGGAGGAAATAAAACTTCAATAAACAAAAAATTTATCTCAACCATCTGACCCTTGACTATACAACTACCCAAATAAAATATTCATTTTTCTTGATTTGTGCGCATTTCGTTTTTTGAAATAGATTTGAAATTCCTCTGTTTCAGGCTTAGCTGATTTGATTTTTATATCAACAATAAATTTCTCCAATCCTATCCCTATTTATGAAAAATATAGTTGGATTACTCTATGGGAAATTAATGAACAAATTAATTCACACCATTCTCATATTTCTAATTAAAATTCATAATTCGATTGATTATTTCACTTGCATGTTGTTTTCATTCTCTTAAACTTGGTTAGGAGAAGTTTGAATTGAGAAAATACGATATCAGTTGTACAAATTCTGTGTAAGCAAGATGGAATTATAAGTGATTCTTAATTCAATTTTAAATTTTAAATAGGGAAAGCTGATGTATTCTCTGTTTTTCTTCATAGGTCACATAATGGGGAAGAAAGTAAATCCTCCAACAATGAAACAATAAGTGGAGAGGATAAGGGATAAGCTTAAAGAAAGGGAGAATCCACAACCAGAAGAGGTCAACTTCAACCCATTCCTCATCTCTGACTCTAATTACAAGACCCAAAAGGAAGGTACAATGAGATGGGAGGAAATATTGTATTTCTTTGAAGAAAAAGGATGGCTAGAAAATGCAAGGTCTTCTCGGACAAAGAATAATTGGTTTGAAGCAATAAGTGAAACAAAGTTACACAAAGTAGAAACCAGGGCCATGATTTCTGCTTATTACGACATGGTTTCAAGGATTTTTTTCTCATGGTGATATTTCAACCATAATAGTATTAGATCTTAACAAAGTTGTCATAGCCTCATGGAAAATTGAAGTCCTATCGGCCATCTATAAGCTCAGTACCCCATAAACCTGACTTAATGTAGGTTTCCTCAATAATTTTCAAATCACCGCCTTCAAGAAATAAGGAGAGAATTATGACATAGTAATCAAAGACTGGCTAAGGGAAGAAAATTAAGGGTTTAAGCTTTGAGAAAACAAGGAGTATCCCATAGCCATTTTCAAGAAACCCATAACATTTCTTATGAAAATGCAAACCATATTATTTGGGAAGAAAGATCTTGAACATTGTAAAAAAAGAGATTTTAATAATCCATAGCATCCTAAATGATGGGAAACATCTCAATTAGGCCAAGATTTTGTCACATAACATCACAAATTATTTAAAGTTGTCATTATCATCTCCCCTAGATACAAACACATTTTTGATATGTCTAGTTATATTATAGATATTTTCATTTCCTTAGTTTGACTCCCACTCATGAAATAGAACTACCCTTTTGACCAAAAATCCCTATCAAAAACTATGCCCCAATCCTATGGGAATCAAATTTCAAATTTCATTTTTATGATATCTACCATTATGACTTAATCCCTTTTTATGAAATCTTGTTTGGAATCCACCCCCCCAAGGATTAGCGAAAATATACAAGAAGGCCTAGAGTCCATTGCTCATTGGTTTGTGGAAGAGTGGTATTCTTATAGAATAATGTTATGAAACCAGCTCAAAAAAAGATAGAAAAGATAGATCAATGCCTTAGAATTCAACCTCTTCGAGGGGGCAAC
>APFE030001638.1:3387-24508 GCA_000404065.3 Pinus taeda | reverse complement strand
ATACATACCTTTTATAATAGTGGTACACCATGTAGATCAAAATATTGCTCCATTTGAAGTATCCAATTTACTGGATCCTTGCCATCAAACTTCCTCATCTTGTTTTTTCTTGATTTTAGGAGCTCGATATTGAAACTACTGTAACTCTATACTTTTGGATCTTTAAGTTTGGAAATTGTGATCTATAGTAGCCCTCTACGTCCTCTTTCCAATGCCACTAGTTTGATCCAAATTGGATTCTCCAAGCAAGAGTTATGCCAAATCTCCTACAATGACCTGATTATAGACTAGTTTAGTAGAGTGAACTTGTACGACATCCCACGAGTCACTGTTTCTGCCTTTGACTTTGAAAAATATATACAAGAAACAAAATTCAGTCCTCTTTCTGTACCTTGTTACGAAATTTCAATCTGATGCTCAGAGAGAAAGTTATGACGACTTTTCCCAGGTCACCTGTTTGGAATGTAATTCAGGAGTTTGCAAAAAGACCAACTTCCTCAGATCATATCTCTGCAAATATAGCGTGAAAATCTCTGAAATTCAGACCCGAGATTTAGCATGATTTCTTCTCAAGTGGGTTTTTTTTTTTAGCTTGTGAAACGTCACAGAAAAAAGTTATAGTGAAAATGCCACGATGACCTGTTTGGAGTAGCAAAACCCTAGAATCCAAACCTCTGATACCAAAAGTTATGAAACTAGCTCAAGAAAAGATATAAAAGATAGAGAAACGCCTTAGAATTTAGCCTCTTTGAGGGGGCAACCTCCTTTACATTACATAAATGAACAATTCTTGGATGATACAAATGAAAAGACCTCCTTTCTATATATAGGAGTCTAAGTGGTCATAATATAATCAGAGTCGACATAACAATAATAATGTAAGGGCATAATAATAACAATAGTGGGCTTCTATGGGGAACAATAGTAACAGTATGGGCACTACATGGGTACATAAATATAATAAGGGGGTTGTACTAATAACAATAAGGGGTTACACTGGTAGTATAGGGGCCTAACAAATAATTTATGGGAGTGAGGTTGGCCATCACCTTTTACCCCGTTATATCCCTAAAAGGTTCGGTTTGAGAGAAGTTGAAAATCAAGCCATTCTGAATGGTTAGGCCAAGAAGCTAAGTAAGTTATAGAAGAAAATTTGGCCTGGGTTTCCAATTAAATTTGGTGACATAGATATCAGGGATGGAGGACATGGATTCAAGTAAGTCGAAGAGCTTAAAGAAGTTTAGTTACATTCTCTACCTCAATATGACTATGATCCTAATGGGATTATCAACAGTCATTATATCACAATTATTTTTATCAAAATATTTATTCATAAATAGCCTCCATTTGATTATATTTTCATATATATTGATGACTTTCAATAGGCTATTGAAAGAGGAAAAATATTATATATTGAAACAAGAGATCAGTTACAAAAGTTTAGAGAAAATCTGTTTGAAAATTTCTTAAAAGAAAAATGGCTCTGTCTCAATATTTCTTTTGAGGAATTAAAGTTTTTTAATTCTTTGAATTTAATTTCAACCAAATCATTTCATATCCTTTTGTTGTCTCTCAAAAGGAGCAAGAAGTTGAAATTGAAAAACGGAAGATGTTTTTGTCACAACTAAGGAAGGAGGGAGCCACGAAGGAATGAAAAAAGATCAGGTAGAAGTTGCAGCTATGGAAATTCCCAAAGAGAAGAAAGAAGTGAAATAATAACAAAAGTAGAAGAAAATAAAAAAATAAGTGAATAATAAAGTATTCAACTTAGTTCCCTCAAGAAGACTAAACAAAAGAAACCTGAAACTACAACAAGTGAAGAAATGAAAGTTGACGAGGAGAAAGAAAATAAAATATCTGATGAAACTATCCCCAAGAAGAATGAAGAGGAAATGGAATCACATAAAAACAGGGATTTTCTTTCCAATACATCTTCTAAGACCTTAGTCACACCCACTTTTACCAAGATCCCATGGAATCCTTTTTGTTCAAACCAGTTTCTGAGTTAGAGGCAGTTCGAGATAGAATTCCTTCTTTGACAGATTACTATTTCAATTCTCAAACAAAGTTAGTTGTGAGGAGAACAAAGAAAAGGAAGCATGATTCTTTAAACACTATGTCTAAATTCTGTTGACAAGCTTAGGGGTGTGTGAACAAAAGGCCCAAGAATCCTCCTAGGCCTTAGGATATTTTTTTAATTATAACAATATCATTTAGCTTGCAACCTTATATGAAAATAGTCTACAAAAATTTAAAATTTTAAAGAAACAACTGGAGAAAAATGAATTTTTTAATGAAGAATATTGGGAGAAGTATTCTACAACGCTGATTAAAGGTTTCACTATATAAAGGGAAAATATAGAGAAATGTTTTCAAGTGGATTTGAAAGAGTTAAATTCAAGACATGAGAAACATATTCAAGAGTCAATGAAAATGCATGAAGATCAAATCACATTTTGAAGGAAGAAGTTGAAAGAAATTATGACATCATCATGACTACGAATTTAAAAGAAACAATCAATTCTCTTCAGATCCAACTTAATCAGAATCATGAAGCCACACATAGTCTAGAAGTTTTCAGAGAGAAAGCCTTACAAATTTGTTTTACTCTAAGCAAAGATCATTTAAAGTTATATAAAATAATGAATAAAATATCAAGATTTTATCGAGAAATTTTGAATTTAAATGAAAGGATTGATTCTTTAATAGAAGAAGACAAATCCATTAAAAACAAATTCTTGTCTATTCTTGACTGGGAGAAGGAATTTCAATCTAATGAAATTCCAAGAGTTTCAAAAAGAGGTAAAAGATTAATGCTTGCATATTTGAGCCACAGGGAAGATGAAGCCAAAGAAATCAGAAAATGGACCAGAACTACACAAGGGAAATGCTTGATAATCTGGGAGAAAGGGACTGACTTTATAGAAGAATTCGACTTGCCAAGTTCCAAGCCACTAAAGGAAATTGTTCTAGGGGAAGTAAAGTAGCCAATAGAAGACCTTCTCACCAAGGATCAGGTAGAAGTCAAAAGGATTAGGGTCCGAAAGAAAAAACTTTCCAGAAATTTCTACAACTTCATTTTGAACAAATCAAGCTTATTGCTATATTTGAAATCAAGTATCAGAAAAGAAAGACGAAAGTCCAAGATTTAATTTCCAGCTGCCAAATCAACATTAATTAATTTGTTTCTGTTCACTTCTCTTTTGTTTCCTAGGTGTATTTACAATGGGTAAAGCATATTGAGGTTCATGCACCCCATCTATTGCTCAGTCTTAACTATGAATATTCTGAAGATGAGGAGAAGTTACCTACTTCTTAGGGAGATATCATTTGAACAAAGGTATAATTTATATTTTTAGAATTAGACATTTACTTTTAGAATATCTATTGATTTTCTTGTTATAAGACTTATCTTGTTGTTAGTAACATATCCTTTTTTTGGTATTTATAGGACCTTTTGCATTGGTGCAAGAGGTCTAGAAATTGTGAAGACTACAAACTTGTTTTATCGATCAATTTTGAAGTATCAACATTTTTCAAACTAGTTTCAATTTAAATGTTTGATGAGCTATGAGATTTATGTCTGGAAATCATTTTAATTATTTAATGGATTCCTATGGTATTTCTCTATAACTTGTGTTATTTAATTCTCAATGGATTTTTGATTATTCTGTTAAACATTTCTTATGATGTGTTACAGTCTACATCCTTTTATTAGCAAAATTTTATAAATTATTATTTTTCTCATTATTGCTTGATCATTTAAATTTGATATTAAAAATATAGGATTTCATTGGATCCCATTTTCGAGATAAAATTCCTCGTTTATTTCTTTTATGTAACACATACATATATATGTTTCTGAAAATACCAAAAAAATTGTTTGAGTAGGATGAAAACCTTAAAATATCTTTTTGGAGATTTTTTCTATAAAGACTCATTCAAAACATATCTTTGTTGTTTTCCAGACCCAAAATATAGTTAGGATTTGAAATTACATGATATTTCATGTGGTATTATTTTCATGTGAATCCTCTAGTCTCTATTGTTTAAACTGGTCCTATCATACCAACATATTGTCTTTATATTTTGTAGATAATTGTAATTATTAGAATATGTCATAAATTTTTCCTAGATTAATTATTATTTTTTATTTTAATTTTATTCGTAGATAATACAGGCAATTGGGCCTTTGTTTTAGAGAGCATACGACAATCTAAACAAAAACGGTCTAATTGGGACTTTGATGAGGAAAATACTCACTAGTTGCAGGAGGACTTCTTCTGTTTTTCAACACATGTCCAATGACTTCATTTTCTATGAAGATTGAATATTACATCTTATTCCATGTAATAAATTTCGATGACCCAACCAATTTTTTGTTTTCCTTGCAAAATGAAGTCATTTTGATAGATTAATACATAGATATAAATATACTTACTTGTCAAATGAAGATACTCCGAGATGATGAAATCTTCAACTTAATGCCTTTCTTGATGATGTTGATAATAGAATATGTCTTCTTGGTGAATATCTCTTCCTTCATGCCTCCTTTTATGATTATCCTTGACTCAAGAATAGGGAGATCATCTTATTCCTTAATGATGATGGTAGTGCTTCTTCCTACTGCCCCGAGATGTAGACGCTTGAAGATGCTTCGATGTGTAATCCTTCTTTGAAAGGAGGAAGGGTCCTTGAGATATTATTTGCGATGATGATTGAGAAAATTACGAGCATCTCAAGAATGCTTCAAATGTAGAACGCTTCTTCGGATGAGCTAGGGTTTTGAGGTCTTCTTCTTGTTTTTACTTCTAGATGGTGTGATGCTTGAGTAGTCCTTCTTAGAGCTCCTTAGATTATTTGGCACTTATGTATCTTGATAATTCTATGTCGTCTTTGATGTCTAGACCTTTTCTCAATACTCATTCTTCAAGATTCATTTTCTTGTCGTGTCACCTTAGCTCTAATCCCATGTTGAGAAATCTAGGGCAGCTAAATTAGTTGATTTATCTTACTTTGGTAGCTTCTTGTAATGTATTTTCAAATAGCTTGATTATATTCTTATTTTTCTTGATTATATTTAACGTTCTTATAATCAAACAGCTACCAGATAGCAATGAGATGAGAGTACACATGACGTAAGCAATCAACTAGGGCTAAAACCTCTCCACTTGAGAGAAAAACCCACAGTAATTCTTCTCTTCTTATAGAATCTTCAAATCATGAATTCCAAGACCTAAGACCCTTGAAAAAGATCCCTGCAAGGCCAATTCAATATTCCTCTTTGATGAGATTTATTTCTAGTAATTTTGACCCGAACAACTTCTTCAACAACTTCAACCCCAACAGTTTCTTCTGCAACTTCGACCCAATAGTTTATTTTGAAACTTCAACCCAGTAGTTTCTTCTAAAAATTTGACCCAACAGTTTCTTCTAGAACTTTGACCTAATATTTTCTTCTAGAACTTTGACCCATCTCATTCTTATGGAATTTCCACCTAGTAGTTATCCAACACTTTAACATGCCCAATATCTATAGAAATCATAACACAAGAGAGAGAGAGAGAGAGAGAGAGAGAGAGAGAGGCCCAAAACTTCAATATTTATCCTCTTCTTCTTTTTTGTCCTTTTCCAGCTTCTACCTTGAGGAGATAAAACTTTCTTGAGAGAATTTCCAAATGAGGTCAAGTTCCTTCTTATATATATGCTTTTGAGGGGTATAAATTTCTACCTTTAGGCCAAATTGTCACTTTATGTAGACTAACTTGTTTCTACTTATTTGACAGGGTCTTGGACGGTCTTTGACTCTATTTTTTAATTAAATAAAGTTTCTTTACAATATGTAACATGCCCAAAATGGTCTTCCCCACATGACAATGACTCAATTGACTTGTAGACTCAATAACAAGCCCTAGAAGAACTCAATGGGTGCTTGACCTAAAAATAAATTTCCCTTGAGCATGAAACCCATGCCTCAAGAATGAGAATTATAAAATTATTTTTCTATCTACACCAAATACATAATTTAATGATTACATATGTCATTATGAATATCTAATCTAGTTATATATTTCAACAAGTTTCCTAGTGAAGATGAGGATAATATTAAGTTTCTTAGAGTTGAGTATGAGTCTACCATGGATGTAGTAGAGAAATTATCTATTGAGGTTAGTATAATCACGGCCTCATGTAGGGATTAGGAATATTTATTATATATTTTTGATGAAAAAGAGAAGGAGCTCAAGGAGGATATTATCGTCTTGAGGAAAAAAGAGTTGAACATGTTCTGAGTAGCCAACAAAAAGAGAAAGAGGGAGGAGTTGAGCATATTGAAGGTGAATTTATCACGTTGAAGAAGTGTCTGGAAGAAAAAGTAAAGAAGCTAAAGCAAGAGAAGAGGATGAAGGCCTTGGAAAATTTGTTTGAGAACCAAATATCTCCATTGAATAGATATGATCCTGATTATCAAAAGGGAGATTCCAACTTACATGTAGGAAAGAACAATAATTAAGAACCAAAAAAGGCCTGAAGTAAACAATAGAAACAATAAGCATAGAAAAGGAACACCTACATATTGAAATCCATTTGTTCCAAGAGAGGATTGTGGAATATTTTTCAAATTTCAAAGGAATCAAAGCCCCTTTATTCCCTTCTTGGACAAGTTATAGTGTTATAGATACCATAAGATTGGAGATGTTGCAACCAATTGTAGGAGAAAAGTGTACAGATTTATTCAGAAGAGCTTGCAACATTATGATTAGCCAAGGAAGCTAGCCATCAAATATAATTATGCATTTAATGGATTTTGTTTTTCATGTAACCTATTTGGCCACAAGGCAGTTGATTACAAATCTAGCCCTTGGAGGAGAGGCACATTTATATAAGGCATAGACTTATCATGAGCAGCAGGATATTTTATAATCTTGCATCATATGGTGGTCATGTGGAGTGTTATACATGTCACAATTTTGGTCACATGGCAAGAGATTCCATGTTGCTCAATTCTTCAAGGAAAATCCAACAAAAGAAGAAAAAACATCAAAGAAGACCTAGCAGAAAACCTGAGAAGAATGAAAATAAGCAGCCCAAGACTGAGTTGAGGAAGAAAGTGAAACAATTTGTGAAGTAGAGAGATTGACTCCCTCTGTAGTCCATTGTTAACTCATGCATATCCATAGAAGACTACAAAAGTCAATGAGAGGTGCATAACCTTGAGGGGAGGGTATGGAAGTGATATGGTAGCATGGTATGTGTACGAGTTGTAGCAACAACATCTTGATGTGATCATGAAACTAATTTCATATTTAGGCCCACAGGATCAACTTGCGCATTGGAGGTATAATGAGAACAGGGGGACCTTTGCATGGTATTGTATTTTCATGGATTACTTTTCATTTTCTTCATTACATTCACTCCACTATTTGTAGTAGTCTTACATATATTCTCATGTGTGAAAGGGTATATTTTTAGCCATATATGTTTTCTTTTTATCACTGGAAAATTGGTTGAAGAGTTTATGTACTAACCAAGCATAGAATAATGCTATTGACTCAACCATGAGTAGAGGAAGTTGATGCATTCAACCATATGTTTCTACATGTTTTCACAATATTAAGGCTGAAATAACCTATTTATATCCATTGTATTTGATACATTGTTTCAACAACATTTGATGTTGGAATGCATTAGAAGGAGACATTATTTTCGCCATGTAAAGAAATTTTGAGTGCATTGATGTAACATCTATACATAGAGAGAGAGTATGTGTCGGCATGCATTGTAGCATGTTTATTGCTTAAGGCATGTATTCACTTCTAAGTGAAAGTTTCAACCTTGTACTTTCATTGCTTTTATCATTTGGCTCATGGAGGAGTGGTCCTAGAGTCAAGCATGCATGGAGAGAAAGACAATTTGAGTCATATTTCAGTCATATATGTTCATTTTGTGTTGTGGTTGAGTATTCTATAGTTGAGCCATGAGTAAGAGTTGTGCATTTTCCATGGATTCATCTTGATGTTTAGTTTGAATTTAGCAGAGTCTTGGGAGTAGACAAACATGTATGGGTTATTGACATTATTGTTGCAACCATGTATTATCATGTTACAACCCTTTATCTCATGTATTAGCCATGTATTTTCATTATGTATTATTTGGCTATAAGGTGCATGGATTCCTTGGCATGAAGGGTGGTCTCTTGCTTTCTTCAAGTATTTGTAGAAGCTAACATTGATGAATAGAAATGTGGAGAAGATGGTTACAACCCCATTACATGTTTAGGGGGAGTATGTTCAACTTGCTATGAATGTTGGTCTTGCTATGTATTTTCCCTTGGCATTAATGTCAAACTAGTACTACCTAGTTGTTTTATTGCAAATCAATGGAAGTTGGTTTTTATTTATATCTATACTTCCATCCCTATTAAGGTTATTAGGGTGATTAATAATTTCAATAAACCTGATTATACAATTGAAGTAATGATCCAATTTAACGAATATTTTGGTGTCTTCCAGACACACATGGCATCTAATTCCATTAGAATGGTTAGTTAATGAAGAGGTGCTTGTGTTCCCATTATTGATATAATATATGTTATCTTTAATCCTTGTGTGAACTAATAATCTAATTTCCCTAATGTAAAATTTTCCACACTAAAACTTTAGCTAATAGGCCCATTTATCCTAGCATTGGTTAGGGTATCTTTCACTAATCTCATCTTCTTTTTTATGGTTTCAAGGGGTTTGAAATATGTCGTGATCTCATTCTTTCTTAGAGCCTTGAAAATTTTATCTGTGACCCCCTTAATGTAGGAAGGTTGATCTATCTTAAATAGGATACATTCTCTAGAATGAAGCTCACTTCATACCATATCCATAGCTTTTATTATTGAAATTTTAATATCCTTGTTGGACACAACCCAACTTGGCTAGAGTTTGGGCAAGGAATCTGAAATTTTATGGGTAGAGCGCGTAGTAGAAAGGATATCGCAGAGTGTGAAGTGGACCACACAGTAGAGCAATGGAGCACAACGAGGACCACACAACAAACTCACAGTGCAGTATAGGGGCTTCACGGTGAAGCACCTCCCTTTTTGTAAAATCATATAATATTGTAAAAGTTGAATGGTTTTGAACCATAGTCCTTTCATTTTGGAAACTATGGTATTGGGTCCATGATATTGTAGCAATGCAATCCCTTAATGTAATAGTATATATAGAGGTGTATAATAAAGAAGGAATTCAATATTTGGATCCAAATCTATGTTTATGGTTGTATTTTTGTGATCTTTGCTTGGGAGAAAGGGGCAAGGCTCCGCAGCTGAGTGTGTGGAGGCCTATATCTGCAGCTTAGTGCATAGACAACCTGCAGCTGTGTGTGGGTGAAGAACTATTTTTTGTACCAAATTCTCTATTATAACCAATAGTTCTTGTGGATGTAGTCCCACATTAGGATGAACAATGGTAAAATATGTGTCTTCATGTGTTGATTTGCTTATTGTCTGCATTTTATTTCAGTACTGTGAAGTTTATGGATGTTTATGATATGTGTAAGTGATGAATTTAATTATGCAAGGTAATATATAAATTTAAAGTAGTTCATGAATGCAAAGTAGTTGATAATTATTAAGCATAAAAAAATACAAAATTGCCACATCACAATATCCCTTAATGATGTAGAAACTTGGTTCTGCAACCTCCCATAATCACTTCTAGTGAGACTGCAACTTGCTTGCAAGTCATTGCCGAAAGGGCCAGTGATTGATTTTGTTGGTGCATAGTAAATAATCAAACCTAGGTCAGACCAACCTAAGCCAAAAAATGGTTCGAGGGATATGTTCATATGGCATCCATGAAAGAAATAAATCCAAGATTAGGTAGAACAAAAGGAACGATAATTTGCAGAACAAGAAAATATAAACCCTTTTCTATCAGTTGAAAGGTGGTTGGAGAAGTATATTTTCTAAGATCAATATGAAATCTTCTTTGGTTTGTTCCATTTGGAGCTATACGAGTGGATATGAAGGTTGAATGAGAGAAAGAAATGGTTCAAAGGAGATGAACCTAAGGAGTGGACTTATGAATTGATACAACGACTTAAGAACATTGATAATAGGATCTCAAGAGCTATTGATGTCTAGATTGATAGCATCCTCGGAGGATTCATTACTGAGTTCGCGGTAGACTCGATTGTGTCCTATAGCGAAGCAGAACATAAAATTTTCAAAGGAATACAAGGTCAGTTCTTGAGATCTCTAATACCTTGGATTAAGACATGATTGTGTGAAAAAGGAATTTTACGAATGTAGTCAGATTATTAGTTACTTATGTTTGGGAGAATATTTACAGAAGGAACTGGAACAATGTGAAGTGGAAGAAGATATGGAATAGAAACTAGGAAGAGATCGTGTCACCAAGATCCAAAGAATTTTATAGAAACTGACTATGACACTCTTTTAAGTGAGTTTGAAAGTGAATAAAACTGCCCTGCGAACCTTGAAGTAACTCAACAATATTCACCCTTCCAGCCTGAAAGTTCGTTGAAGCTAGAATCAAGTGGTAATTAGGGTGCTTTTAGGTTTCCCCGTCCCCTTACCCCCATCCCCCTCCTCTTAAAAACCCCCCTCCCCCACTTCCTCTCCCTCCCTCTCTTAGAAGAACTATCGCCAATGATATTAAGCTACCTATCTTTAAAGGTACTAGATCAGAGGATCTAGAGCCATTCTAGTTCTTATGTGAAGCAATATGGATAGTGAAGCAGGTCCATGATAAATATATAAAGAAATAACAACTTTTGATGACATTTTGAGATAGAGCATTGACGTGGTACATGAAGTATTCAAGCAATCACATCATATCATTTGTAGACATTAAAACAGTATTAGTAAGCGAATTTAAAAAGTTGAAGTCTGAGTCGCAGTGTATCAAAAAATTAAAGGAAATCAAACAAAAGCCTACTAATTCTATTTGGGAATTTGATCAAATATTCAAGATATTATTGGATCATGTGTGCTTCGAAATAGCTTTGCAACAACATAAAGAATTGTTTATAGTTGCACTTCTTCCACATATAAGATTTCCTTTGTCACAACAGAATATAGAAACTTGAGTCAAAGCTTTAGAACTTGCAATGAAATTAGAAGCTTCTCCCATACAGGATACCAATGCAGGCATGTAGCAAATCCAAAGTCAGCTGAAAATTTTGACTCTACTGATACAAGATATGAAGAAAAGTAAGGAAGTCAAAGAAGAAATGTGGTGTACAAAGTGTAAATCAGAAGGCCATTCTAAAGAACAATGTCCTCTCTTTATAAATTACATGGTTAGTGGAGCTCCGAACCATTTGAATCCCATATCTAGCTTATGGCGTGAGATATGTAAAACTAGAGGTGAACATCGCATAGAAGATTTCTACCTATTGCAAAAGTATGTCTAGACTCCAAGAAACCTATACTGCAAATTCTGCAAATCAGTAGGTCACAATGAGAACAACTGTCGAGCTTATGAACTGATGATGGAGCCAAGTTACTATGCCTATATAATGCAATATGAATAACATGGACATGAGGAACATGGAAAACATAGTGACCGAGGTGGTTATCAAGGAAGAGGTCGAGGTGGCGAAGCTAGTCGAGGTTGTGGACAAATTATCTCCTACAACTACGGCCAAGCAGGTGACTTCGCAAGAGATTGTAAGAATCCTACTATGACATGTAAGTATTGCAAATCATTGGATCATGTAATTAAGGAGTGTCTAATACTTATGACAGAAATGCAAGAAAATAAAATTCAGTAGCTGACACAAAACATTCAGATGATGACTACAAAATCAAGGACCATTGAACCTCACATTAATATTGTAACAAGGGGGTGGAGCTGTGACTAGGAATGATAAAGAGGATGGAAAGAAGGAAGTTGAAGCCACATGGGTAAGAAATATTATTGAGAAATCTCCTGCCCTTGATGTTCAGAAGAACAAAAAAGTCTTTATGGAAGTGAAACAAAGGTTTATGGATGCATGAGCTTAGACATCTAGTGCACAGCGGAATCAAAAGAATAGCGGCGGTGTATCATGTTCGACTCAAGACCAAGCTCTGACAATGCAAGAACAAGAGGCAATATATAAAGTAGATGCTTTGAAATATTTTCTTCAAACTTGTATGAAATTTTTGTGAGATCAAATATTTATAGAAGGACTTTATGAATTGATAAATTCTTGTGCATCTAATGAAGTATCACGGAGTAAGATGTGCAAAGTTAACAATTTACATAGACATAAGAGAATTGGAAAGGAAATGAGGCTTAGTGCACAAATAGGAGAATATGACATGGAACAAGGTATTTTAGATTTGAGATCTAAAGCTAATGTCTTCACAAAGAAAACATGGGAGAATGGGTAAACCGAAATTGCAATGGTCACCTATTCAACTAAGAATGGTGAATCAACAAAATATTGTTCCTCTAGGAAGATTATCACACATTACAGTGGACACTGAAAGGGTTTGCATTACTACTAATTTTGAAGTGATAGAAATTGTGGATGATAGTAACCCCCATCCTGCATTACCTGGAGTGGATTGGGCATTTTCCAACATGGCTATTATCAAATTAAAGAAGAGGCAAATGATATTTGAAAGAAATAATATGAGAGTGATCATTCCCTTGGATCCATCACAAGGAGCAAGGTATACTTAACCAGTTAAATAGGAGTACAACACAACTGATATAGATAACATCTATTAGATGACAACAAAAGAACAAGACTGTGTTAACCCTACCAAAGGCAAGTTGATTTGGGAGCATGATAGTTTGTGTGCTTCATATTTAGAAGAAGAATTGGAAAATTATCAAAAAATGTTACATGAGGTATCTATGAGGTGATGTGTAATGGTTACCAAAGAAGTTCATTATATGACAACTGAGGTATGTGACTTACCTTTTTATGATGGTTTGGGCGATATAAATACTTTTCTTAAAGAATATGAAGAACAGGTACCAGAGTGTCAAATATTGTTAGCTCTAGATATAACCCTAAGATATACTCCTACTATATGGTGGGGTACAGATAAGAAGAATATAGGAACTTAGAAATAATGTCGAAGGTTGAAATGGATAAGGTTTGGTCAGGTAGAAATATAGTTGGCAGATAAATATGATGTTCAAATTGATCCTAGAGAGCACATCTAGCTCTGCACGATAGCATGGAAGGAGATTACATAAGAAGAATGGGTGCATGGGTTCATCCATACATTGGAGACAATTCCTCAAAACTGGTACCTGGAAATAGAACTTTGACATGGTATTGTGAACTAGGTAGAAATGGATGATGGGTTTATATTGAAATTTGGCTTTGAACATGATTGTCCATATATAGATTCAGCCCTTCAGATAGTTAAAAAGAATATCTTTTAGAATGAAATTCCACTCACTTGGCAGCCTGATTGGGCTACGTAGCTACAGAATATATTGGAATGCTACAACATCACTACAAAAGAAGATGAAGGCCCTCAAAATATTGACATAGAATAATCGGAAGGTTACCACAAAGTGAATGGACTTGAGTTAGAAATGTTTGATATAAGAAAACCATTTAAGACAAAGAAGGTGAATATAGCATCAGAAGAGGAGCCAAAGTTTGAAACGATAGGAGATTATTGGTATGAAGAAACAGTTAGCAAAGTGACAGATATTCTACATGAATACTAGGAGTTATTTACCACTAAATTTTCAGATATGAATGGCATAGTAGGAGATTTAGGAGTTTTGAAGATTCCTCTAAATCCTGATGTGAAGCCAGTTAAGCAGAGACCTCATAGACATAATCCAAAGTACAAAGAAAAAGTGAAGAAAGAACTTAACAAAATGATAGTAGCTAGAATCATTGAACCCGTGGAAGAATCAGAGTGGGTAATTCCTATGGTAGTACATGAAAGAAATCATGAGGAGAAATCAAGATTTGTTTTGATTTAAGGAAGTTAAATGAAGCATGTCTACATGACCCATTCCCTACTCCTTTCACTGATGAAGTATTGGACAATGAAGAAGGTTAGGAAGCTTATTCCTTTATAGATGGATTTTCAGGATACCATCAAATTAGAATTGCACCAGAGGATTGACAGAAGACCACCTTCACTATAGAATGGGGTTCATATCAGTATACAATGATGCCTTTTGGACTGAAGAATGCCCTTGCCATATTTTCAAGAGTGGTGGTTGCAACTTTCAAATATTATATTCACACGTTATTAGAAGTATACTTCGATGATTGGACAATATTTGGTTATTGAAGAAGCATGTTGTGAGCTTAAGAATGATGCTCGATACATGCAAGCAGTATTGGATCTCTCTGAATAACAAAAAGTGCATATTTTTTGTATAGTTTGGTACATTTCTAGGATATATTGTTTGCAATAAAGGATTGGTAGTGGACCCTACGAATATTACTATTATTGTGAATTTACCTCCACCAAAGACAGTGAGACAACTTCGCACCACATTCAGACATACATGATTTTACAAAAAAAATTAGCAAAGGATATTCATAGATCACTGAACCTATGGAAAAACTGCTAAAGAAAGATGTAACATCCCTATGGAATCAAGAATGTTGAAAGAGCCTTGAAACATTAAAAGAAAATATGGTAACTTCTCCTATGCTAGTATTACCATATTGGAATAAGGAATTTAATGTTCATGTGGATGCTTCATGCATAGCTTTAGGAGTCATATTGGCACAACCTAGTGCAGGAGAAATCGATCACCCTATAGCTTTCGCATGTAGGAAACTGTTTGTAGTAGAGAAGAACTATACAACTATAGAAAGGGTAGGATTGGCTATGGCATATGCTTTATAGAATTTAGACATTATTTGTTGGGATCACATTTCAAGATGTTCAAATATCACTCTGCACTAAAGTATTTGGTTAATAAGCCTGTTTTAGGAGGAAAACATTGCAGATAACTATTATTATTTCATAAGTATGACTTTGAATTTGTTGTTAAGCCAAGAATACTAAATGTTGGACCTGATCATTTGTCAAGGTTGGAAACAAGAGAAGAACCAATGAATATAGAGGATAATCTTCCTGATGTGCTATTGTGTGTGATCAAAATAGTGAATCATCACTTCCCTGATATTATTTAATTCTTAACCACAAGGATGGCTCCTTCAGAATACACTACATAGTAGAAGAAAGAATTGGTGGTTAAGGCAATATATTTTTCACTAATAGCAAGAAATTTGTATAAGATGGGACCAAATGAAATACTACGCAGGTATGTTACTCAACATGAAAGACGGATAATTTTAATAGAAGCTCATAGTGGTGCAACTGGTGGAAATTATGTAGGGAAAGCTACTGTGTAGAAAATTTTAAGAGCAAGATTATGGTGGCCTATACTACACAAAGATGCAAAGGAGTATTGTTGATCTTCTAATGTCTACCAAAGAATAGGAAAACATTTAAGAAGAGATGAAATTCCACTAGTTCCACAAGTAAAATTCTAAGCTTTTGATAAATGGGCTATTGATTTTGTTGGACCTATCAATCCACCAAGAAAAAGGATTGGTTCGAGGTATATAATCACTGCGATTGATTATTTGACAAGGTGGGCTGAAGCACAACTAGTGAAGGATTGCAGTGCAGAAAATACTGGAAAGTTCATCTTTGAATACATATTGCCCATATTTGGGTGGCCAAAGATATTGATAAATGACCAAGGGTCACATTTCTTGAATAATACCATTGAAGCATTAACTAAGTAATTTCAAGTTTAACACCAAAAGAGCACTCCTTATCATCCTTAGGCAAATGGAACTATGGAGGAATTCAATAAAACTTTGGAGAATGCACTAACCAAGCTATGTGATGTAAATAAGAATGATTGGGATCTTAGGATTCTAGCAGTATTATGGGCTTATAGGACTACATGCAAAAATTTGATAGGTCAAACACCCTTTAGGTTGGTTTATGGGCAAGAAGTTGTGATTCCCATGGAATACATTGTCCCTAGCCTAAGAATTACAAATTTTACAAATATGGTATATCCCAACATAATGGGAGATAGGATGTCACAATTACTTGCTCTAGAAGAAGACAAGTTTATAGCAGGATTCATCAACAAGTACAAAAAGTGAGAGAAAAGGCTTGTCATGACAGGCACATTAAGAAAAATAAGTTTCAAGTAGGAGACCTTGTTCTCCTCTATGACAATAAGTTTGTGAAATTCCCATGGAAATTCAAAACACATTTTTTAAGCCCATATGTCATTAAGTATATTATTGATGGAGGCACTGTGCAATTAGCGAGTTAAATGGAGAATTAATTAAGGGAAAAGTAAATGGTAGTAGGTTGAAGTTGTACAGGGACAACCCTGCCCCTAAAAATCCACCCTAAAGAATAAAGAAGGAAAGTCTTGGTGTCACATGAAGTTGGAAGTCGGCATTGGACTATAAACTACACTGTAGATAGAGCTTCGATGAAGAAAGTACTTTGCTACAGTCGAGAATATGTTGACGTTCATGGGAAGCCGAATGTAAGACATACGTGTGCTACAATAGGGAACATGTCGAAGTTAATTGGGAAAGTAGAAATATGACCATTAAAATGGAAAACTCATGCGTAAAGTTGCATTTAAGATGACAAATCGCCATAATTTAAGGATAGATATGCATTTAATGACAAAATTTGAACAAAATCATGGCAAAATCAAATCTAATGATGAGGTTCAAAGGCCATAATTTTTATAAACATCCAACTCGTACTCAGATTAAGAACTTTTGTAAATCAATAGCTCGAATGATTAATAGTGCGAAGAAGTTGTAGGAGACTTTATTGTGTATGTCGTATGAGCGATCTTAGGAGGAGACTGTGCATAATTTTTATGAGAAGGGATTGTCTGTTGTCATGGAATCTGTTGATATGTCTGTATAAGTAGTTGAAACATTGGCAGTAAAATCACCTATAGTAGTAGTACTCTCACCACATAAACAACATACACCATGAAGTAAGAAGAAAACCAAGGAAGAAAGAACCAAGAGAAAGAAAGACAAGAAGCCTATTAAATCTATGAAATCTTAAAAGCAACCTAAGCATGTTAATATTGAAGAAGAAGTGGAATAAATATAGGCAAAGGAAGGTCGCACAATGTTCATCTCACCTCTACCCTCATACATCTCATTGAGGAAGACAAGTGCCAAACCAATAAAGGATTCCAAAGATGCAAAGTATGGGACATTTACACTACTATTGCTAGAAGTTGTGTTGTTTTTAGGAGAGATTTTAGGGGAAATTCTACAACTCAAATTTACAGATTATGTTTTTAATGACTGGAAGAAGTACCCTTAGTTCACACCAGACTGGTATTTTCATCAGGTTCACTACCCAGAGAGTGGAATGACGAGACTGGCACCACAATGGTGGGCGAATAGGTTGGTGCAGTCAGGACTGCTCAATATGTTGAATGTGTCACACTTTGGCATAAGTTCAACAAACACAACTTGTGTACAACAATTGTTGGTATTGATTTATGATGGAAACCTATGGATAGGGAATAAAATCCCCATATACCAAATGTTGATCTGGAGGATCACAAGATTACCATACCAAGGGAAAAACCCCACAAAGGAGTTCATGGGAAAGGATAAGGATTTCACTTTGGCATACAATATGAATAATAAGTAAAGGATGATCAAAGGCAAAAGGGGTTATGAAATAAACTTGATCAGTGACCAAGCAGTCTACTTCGTTGCACATATTTTATTCGGAAATATTATGAGGAAGTGTTGTGCAAATGAAGTTCCCATGTCGATGGTGTCTTTATCTGCGTAGTGCACAAATGGAGTCCAATATAACTGCACGCGATACTTATGAAAGGAATTCCTGGACAATAGTCACGAGGTCCAAGATTAAGGTATATCTTTCCACTATGCCTGGTTAATCCTGATCATCGTTATGTTAGCATAGAAAGAGCCGAGGGACACATAGTTCCGTTAGGTGCCTTCAGATGTGTGTGAGGCCGTGAGGTATGTGACGCCATGAGGTATGCTTCGCTATGGAATACCACTCAAGCATCATGAGCACAGGAGAATAAAATGTTTTTCATATTATATCAAATGGATATACACATGTTAGTGAACGAGCATCTATGATTTTCACTGAGTTTACACAAACAATGCAACACTGTGCTGAGGTTCAAGGCAGATTTTCATAAATTGTACATACAGGCATGCAAAGACATGAAGAAGAAATGGAATGAATTGCCATATATGGTCACATAGGATGATCTAGTATAAGTAGTACATACATGGCCCATAGATTGGATGACTCCACTAGAGGAAGAAATAGACAACATGACAGAAGAAGAAGAGCTGGACACTTCACATCATGGAAAAGCTAGCAAAAAAGACAAGGAGTGTGAATCAGAGAAAGAGGAAGAGGAAGAAGAACACCACGAAGAGGAACACCATGAAGAAGGACACCATGATGAAGAAAACCATGAGGAGGACCCTCAAGGAGGTGAGGATACAACTAAGTTGATAGAAAAGGTAGAAAGAGAAAATTGCCACAGAGAAAAGAAAGATCGAAGGAAAAGCTACCATTAAGAGAAGAAATAAGAATAAGGTTGTTAAAACAAAAGAAATCACACCAATGGTTCTCACTGAAGGTGGCTTGGATCAAATCGGAGACAAGTTTAAGGAGATAACAATGGAATCCTAGAGCAGGGTGCAAGATCACTATGGTGTGATTATCACAGGTGTGTAGGAGAGTATTAAAGAGCTGAAGATTTAGGCGCAAACATCCAAACCACTAGTGCAAATAGGCCAAGGACTCCATCGAGAAAGACTGATAGAAACAACATTTAGGATGAGGATAATGCAGATACCTTCTGGAGCTCTACAACTCAACTTTGTTGAAGTCAAGCAACAAGCAAAAGGTTGGGACCATGTCAATATGAACATGGAAGCACTTCCTAGTTTGATCCTACATGAATTTCGCCAAGGGATCACAAATGAGCTTAAGGAGCGTGAACAATGAACTTGACACTTAAACATTCAAATAGAACAAGGACACGCTCCACTGAAGAAACAACTCAACCAAGCCATCAAGGAGAAGGAATAGGCAAAGCAATAGCATCAAGGAGAAGGAATAGGCAAAGCGATAGCAGCAACGACTAAAAGAGGTGGTCGAAGCAACTTGTAGGGAATTTTTGGACATGGATGTCCATGAGGAGGAATCCATGGAAGATAAGGTCGTGAAGTTCAGCTTTGCAATCAAGGAACCCAAGAAGAAAATTGCATATGTGAGCTTCGAATATGAGGTAAATATCAATGAGTTGCAATAAAATTTGCATCCATCCACGCCACTAGAAGTGTGTGAACATAGGGAGATTGACTTAAATACTATGATGGCCAACATCTTCATAGCATTGGAAGACTATGGAAAATTGTCTAATGAGACCATGCAAATTTGGACTTTCCGGCAAGAAGATCCAAATGTTTAGAAATTGTAGGAGGAAATGAAGCAAAAGAAACATAAATTGGAGGAGAGTTGGGCAACTGTGAAGGCTTTTCCAATCACGCAGAGCCTCACAAAAATTAATGAGTCAAAGCAACTACAAAAGAAAATCGAAGAGTTGAAATAGGAGGAGCAAAGTTGATATAAAGGACTTTGCCTTGGCAAGATGAGGTCATTCAGCTATCATAGGTAGTGGATGAGAAGCTTCAGTAACTTCGACAAAGGGAGATATAATTGGCAAAGGAGGCTACAAAACATGTCACAAAAGCATTATTAAAAGAAGTGTGTAATGAGGAAAGGAAACTATCAAATATTTTGGAACAATTCAACAAGACATACAACAACATTGGAGACAACATCAAAGGAAAGGCAGCTGAGTGACTCAAGATGAGTCACATGTGAGTGTTGGGGGCCTATTAGGTGCAGCGCACCTTGGCCATATTTTTTGGCAAGGAATTTTAAATTTTGCGGGTAGAGTGCACAGTAAAAAGGATGTTGCAGAGTGTAAAGTGGACCGCGCTGCAGAGCAGCAGAGCACAACAAGGACTACAAAAAAATTCACCATGCAATACAGGGGCTTCATGACGAAGCAGCTCCCTTTTTGTAAAAGCATATCATGTTGTAAAAGTTGAATGGTTTTGGACTATAGTCCCTTGTATTTTGGAAACGATGGTATTGGGTCTGTGGTAATGTAGTGATGTAATCCCTCAATAAAATAGTATATATAGGGATGAATAATAAAGAAGGAAGGCAATATTTGGATCCAAATCTATGTTTATGGTTGTATTTTTGTGATCTGTACTTTGGAGAAAGGGGAAAGGCTCTACAATTGAGTGTGTGAAGGCTTAGGTCTGCAGTGTAGTGCACAGACAACATGCAGTTGTGTGCGCAGGTGAAGAACTGTTTGTTGTGTTAGTGTCAATATTTGCATCCTGCCATCAGTGATCAAATTAACTCTTTCATATCATATTAGGGTCACATTTTGAAATTTTTGTCATTCCACTTGGTCATCATGCAAAAATTTGGTCACTGAAGGTTGAATTAGGGTTTCCTTTACTCCTTTTAGAAATTTACCCCTTGCTGGCTCATTTCACGTTTTGCAAAAGTATACCATTAGTCATGATGTTTCCTCATCATGACATTCATTTTCATCACAGTCACAGCCGCTCAAAGTCTCCATTAGGTCTTAGGGTTTCCAAGGTCCATTAAAACACCATCTCCTGCATAAAATGTCAGCAAGTGAAGGAGTGAGAATAAACAATATTTCATCAACAAAATAGTTTGTAATTTGAATATTCAAGCAAAAATGTAATTTTATGGTTTTAATATGTAATAATTCTCATGATTCCAAGTGTTTTAAGTTCAAAGGAAATAGTTAATTGAAAGGGTAAAGTTTCAAAAGTTAAGTGAATGCCAAAGGGAGTTGTCTTCTCCCAAGGGTGCCTAAATCATCATTTTCCACAAGCACTAAACTCTAATTTCCTCTCCCATTGATCTAGGGTTCTGTTATGAAACCAACTCTCAAAAATATAGAAAAGATAGATGAATGCCTTAGAAATAAGCCTCTTCGAGGGGGCAACCTCCTTTACATTACACAAATGAATAATTCTT
>APFE030001628.1:1239-17919 GCA_000404065.3 Pinus taeda | reverse complement strand
CGCCTCTTGATACCATCAATTGACTAGTTGGATAATAAAGTACCCAAGCTGCGGAAGCGAGATTCCGAGTGTGCCGACTAGCACCATCGGCGAACCCAAAATAAACCAAGTCATCCATCAACACCTGCAACAGCAGATCAAAAAGTGTTGACATCACGAAGCTCTCGATAATATATGTACAACTATACATAATATACAAAGAAGTTATTGCTCGGTCAAAACTAAGCAAAGTACTTCTTTAGGTAGAGCCCGTTAAGGGGCTCCGCCAACTCACTCCTAGAGATGCTTATGGGTATTTTGATCGAACCAATCAATATACTTCCTTCGGCGAATAACTGTGTTGGAGCCAAAGGGACCGTACAAACATCGCTAGTCGAATTCAAGGACCAAAATTCGACCTCATGCACAGGGGCATAAAAATATGACCGACGATGTAAATCTTCCAAAGGTTGATCTACAGCCGTCATTGCTTCGAAAATCGCTTCATCGGATGGAAAAACAATATCCGAGCAATCCGATGCATAAATGGAATCAAGGATCCGAGAATGTGCCACATCACCATCTATCTCTTTCCCATAGGAAGGAGTATGATGGTTGTCTACAGAGCTATAGATAGATTCACATCTAGGTTCTATTACAGACATAAGAGATTCTATTTCACCTGCCTTATCATCATCCGATGTGGTCACAGAAGAAGCTAAGGTTCCAGGATCCGAAGAATAAGTAGTTTGAACGAACTCTCTCCATAAAGGGTCCCTGGAGGATGAAATTGTATCTATTCTAGCCATAGGAGGGGGAAAATCAAACGTACCCATTAATGAAGAGTACATCCCGACTCCTAAGTTTTCAGTAGGCGGACGGGGGTTATCTACTAAGGGAACAAAAGAGTTCGAAGTTGCTCGAGGATCGACTGGAGAATAATCCAGTTGATCAACCTTAATGATTTTCCCCTCATGAGGAAAGCAAATGACATGAAACAGAGTCGAAACGATGACATCCATTTCATATACCCAGTTCCTTCCTAAGAGAAGATTATAATCTAGGTTAGCATCTACGACTTCTACTTCAATATTAACGACCTTCCCTCCAACACATATAGGAAAGGCCGGGATAATCCCGTATGGCCTATGAGAATGACCATCAAACGCTGTCAAGAGGGTTGGTGAAGGAACAACCAACGATGATCCAATAGCCTTCCAACATGACATAGACATGACACACGTGGAAGCTCCCTCATCTATAACCGTCCGAAAAATATTCGTTTTCTGGTAGGTAGACTTTATCTGAAAAGCCATATGATGGGGAAGTCTCTTTTTGACATTACTCATATCAAAATTGAGAGCTAAGGAGTTACTTGGATCTACTACCCCCATTGCCGATAGCAAGGCACTTCTTTGAGCAAGACATGACTGGAGAACCTCCAACGCGGACATAGCACATGGACTCTGAGCTAGATCCTCCACAATGGAGTAATTCTGGGCTGCCCTCATATTAGGGTTGATAGTCGCGCATTTAGCAGAACCTTTCGGTGCTCGAGGTATAGTCTCAACAGAAGGTTGCTCAATATGAAGTGGGTTGTTAAATTTGGGAACTGACTTTCCCTTGGAATTTTCGGCTTTACCGTAATCACGTGACCGAGTGGCCACATTAGCGTGAGAACCCATCATGAAAACATTTGATGACTTGTCCCCTTCCTGGTTTCCCCCTGCAGAGGTTCCAGGGTTTGAACTCGCGCCAGCAAGAAATTGCTGCCCTTGGGGGAAAGGGTTAGTTAATACAGCTTGGGAACTAGAATTCCCTTGCTGCCCTAACAAGCGCTGAGCATCTTCAATCTTAGGGCAAAGATGATTTAAATGGTCCCCACTGCATAACTTGCATGGGAACTTGACTTTCTTCTTTGACTCATTTCCACCCCCACCAGCATTATTGCCGGATTTGTTTGCATCAGGATTCCCATCCTGGTTCTTTTTCTTACCTCATCCTTTCTTTTTCCCATTGGAATTTTGACTTCCTTTGGGATTATCCGATTGGACAGCATTAATTGAAGAAGTTTGGGAAGTGGAAGGATTAGACGATGTGACTTGGTTGTTAGAAGTAGTTTGTAACGACAACTGCTGCAATTGATTCAACAAGTTCACCGTATTTGTGTCTACTGACCCAACAATGCCATCCGCGTGGGGACCTGGCTTTGGCTTAGCTACATCGACCTTAGATCTAGGAGCATCTGGAAAGTACTTTGATAGGATCCCAGACTGAGAGTAGATCAGTTCTAATTGTTGGGCCCTAAAGATGGCTTGCTCCTCGGAAAAAACCCCTGACATGCAGACATCCGTGGAGATCTCAGGTACTAAAGACTTCAAGAACCACTCGAAACGGTACTCCGGAGGGATTTCGGCTTTGATAAGCCTCTTTCTCTGTCTCCATTCCTGTATGTGATCAAAAATGTGAGTTGCCCTATCCTGACGAAAAGTAGCCAGTAGTTCAGTTCCGACATCATACCGGACAGGCAGCTGAAAATGGTTCAAGAAAATGTTAGCTAAGTCGGCGAATGATGAAAAGCAACCCCCAGGCAACTCTATATACCACTTAGCCGCATTACCAGTTAAGATGCGTTGAAATAATCTCAACCTAACCGAATCATCGATCAGGGAGTTCGATGAGCACCATAAGTGAAACGTGGTTACGTGGTCACCCGGGTCCTCACCACTTTTCCCTTCGAATTTTGGGATATTCGAAGGGAGTTTAGTCGGGACGGAGGCCAGGCCGGATTATAGTTGATTGGGTCATTAGTTAACTTAGTGAGGTCTGGCAAGTTTAACGTTGCCAGAAACGGAAGTCTAGGCGGGGCTTGGGGATTCCACCCTGACTGGGTGGCGGTCCCGAAGCTCTGAAAAGATTGGCCTGGATTTTGGGAGGCACCAGGCTGCCCGAAGTATCCTGTAGAACCCCCTGAGCCAAAAGGGAAACCTTGTGACCCAGCAAATCTCGGAGTTTGACCAACTCTGGCCGTATATCCACTAAACCCTGCAAAGTTTCCTCCAAAAGTACTGTAAGGAGTTGACAACCCCTGATATGGATTCCAAGCCGAAGCTAGGGGAGGAATGCTTTGGAATGAACTAATGGTGGTATACAGTTTGTTCCCATATTGGCCGTGGAATGGATTCCCAGTTCTGGCACTACTAAGCCCAGGGTTATTTCAACCTTGGAAAGGATTGTTGCTTTGTCCTACTGAAGAAAAAGGCATAGATCCTACCGTAGGGTTGGAATGTGGTATATGACCACTTCCAAATGGAAAACCTTGGAACGAATCCGATGCACTCATTGTGGACGTGGCGGCTCCGAACAGAGCTGAAGGAATGCCCAATGATTGGGCGCCAAATGGGAAGTACCCAGAACCGAAAGCATTTGTTTGGGAGCTTCCACTCATAGATGGAATGGAAGTAGACCCAACAATAGACGTGCTAGTAAAAGATCCGAATAATGAGACGGAGGGGATGGAAATAGTTCCACTTCCTTGCACAGATATAGGAGTCTGTGTAGTTTTAGCACTAGTAGAAGCCATGCTTCCCGTAGTGGTCATCGAAGGTAAGCACGTAGTGTAACCTGGACTTGCCGGTCTTTGCGACGGAGTTCCAACGTATTGCAATACGTGTGGATAACTTGATGGTAGGGGAGAATTTGGAGCCGCTAATGACTCTAAAAGTTCTTCTACCTCAATACTATCTTTCGCTTGTAAGGGAACTTGAGAAGGAACTGGTGGGTTCCTTTCTTGTTCTATGGAAGTACCAGGCCTTGCTTCAATACTATTGCCCCCGAGGGGAGGATCAATCCCCGATGCGTCAATTGCAGTGGGACGAAACCCACCGGTATTGCCTCTGTGCCTTCTCGGAGAAGGCTCTACACTTGGTGGCGAGAGACCACGAAGTCTACGAGACCGTCTGGGAGATCGGTCAGCCACTTTGAATTCTTTGTTTAAAATCTAACTAAAGACTCAAAAAATTTAAAGCTAGGCCGACTAAGAGCACAAAGAACCCACTAAAAAGTCCCTAAAGATACAACCAATCAAAACAACTTCCAAGTATTTCCACTCCGGGTGATTAGGACCAGACACCAAAATACGAGAAAGTGGGAAATAAAGGGCCTTCCGAAGATAGTCTGGGGTGATGAGGGCCCAGGCCTATCAGCGAAGGTATCAGAGGAAGTTACACTGACCTCCTAACAACAGTCTGCGTCGGTGCAAGCCCCCAAGCTTCGAAAGGGTGCCCTCCAGTAGTGTTGTTGAGAGTGATACAACGTCGACCTCAGGTGCCACGGGATTCCCCTCCGCAGCCACCTATGTAGTTTCCTAGGAGTGGCAACTAAGGATACCAACTCGTCGCAAAAGCCAGGTGGAACGGTTTTGAGGTAAGTTCGGAAAAGTAGGAGAGGGGGTATCTCTCTTCCCTGTCTTCACAGAACCTCGCGCTTAACTCCCATATCCGGAGCTTTCCTGGTCTTCCTAACGCTATTGGATTTTCTCTCTTTAATCAGACTCCTATGTTTTGACATTTAATGTGGCCTTGGAGAGTTAACTCTCCACTCGCCTATTCCAAGGCCCTAAAATCCTAAAACTTGTTTGTGTATTTAACTCAAAAGAAAAAGTTCTAGTTGATTTTAATTAGCGCTTGATTTTAAGAGCTGTTCTTTAAGTCAAAGGGTGGTGGAAATGAAACTAGTGGTGTGTTTTTTGACGCAAAAAAGATTAATAAAACTTAACTATATGCTTATGCACTTTGTCATTGTTTTTCGATGAAAAGTAATTTTCTACAGGGTTCAGAAGGAAACTTCTAATGAAACAAACTTTTTCTTTTCTTTTCTATTCATTCACACTTCACACTCAAAAGTTAACAAATCTATTTTATGCCAAAAGATATGCAAATCTATCGTAATGCAAGACTAAATACTTGATGCAAGATTGAAAACTACTCTAACAAGAAATGAAAGTTGTTTTTGTTTATCAAGTTTCCTTTTTGCCACTTACAATATTTAGATGGAATCAAAGATGCTACAATTCGTCTAAATACTAAAAGCAAAACTCAAGATAACAAAAAAAACACTTTCATTCAACAAAAGGAAACTCAATGAAAAGCAAATTCAAGAAAGCAAAACTAAAACTCTTCAAAATTTTCACTTGAAAGTAGCAACAAAAAGGTCTTTTTGAAAATGCTCTCAACAAAAAACCGACACTTCACAATTGAAACAAGCAAGAAACACTTTTTGTAAGTTGCCACCCAACAAAGAATGAAAACTTAACAAAAAAAAATGTGCTCAAAAAGGCTTTTGACAATGGAAGGCAGCAAGGAAAGCTTTGGTAGCAAAGACCAAAAAAGATCAAAAAGACGGTTTCAAAAAAGTATCAAAATGACCACTTTGATGAAACAAAGAAGTAATTGGTCATAAAAATCGATTTCGTTAAGCAAACAAAAAGTCACCAAGAAGCAAAGTTGAACACAAAGATTGATAACAATCTTTCCGCTCTGATCACTCAGGGCAGCCAAGATTCCAATAAAGAAATCTTGCATGTTTAAAGCAAAAAGATGATGACACTTGCAAACAGAAAACAAGACCAAAACTCCTTATGATTAGAGAGAAATCGGAGTAAGGATGCTTGTTGTAAAACAAAGAATTGATACTGACAAAGATGACTGTTTAAAACTGACTGAAAGCACCAGACACACTCCAGAGACAAAAAGGTTTATAAATCCTGAAAGTTGCAGGTATACGCGACTGTATTCAGTGCAAACTGCGTGTATACACGACTGTTTCTGAGGAAACCTGCGTATACACGGGTTCACTTCAGACAACAAGCGTTTATACGCTTCTGTATCTAAACAAAACAGCGTGTATCTAATATTTCAGGAAAAATAAAAAAGAGACTCAAGAAACTGGTAAAACTCAGAAGTCAGAAACAGACCAGACAGTAACAATAAACCAGCAAGCTACTGAGCCCTGATAGGCTTGACAAATGCCCAACTAGGAACAACAAGAGTGTTGTTCCCCAGTAGAGTCGCCAGTTCTGTTGCGGGATTTTATCCCCTAAGGCTCTTGGGTGGAACCCTAGCAGACTGAAAGTTGTCTAAATCAAGAAACATGCACACATACAGCCATTATGCTAGAAAAAGCTATTTCTAAGGTGAGAAGGATGTACCTTAGGTCCTACGTTCGGGTAGTTCCTCAAGGGTCCAAACCTTCTTCACATCCCTTCCGCTCCTTTGCCCTGCAAAACCAACAATTCCAAAGAATGCAGCAGCATATGGACAAAAATTTATATGAAAATCATCTTTATGTTATACAAGAAAGGAGTTAGTTATAAACTTTTAGACATCCATTCATACATGAAATTCAAACATGAACATCATTAACATAAAGAAAGAAGCATATCGGGAACAAGACGTGTTTCTTTATTAGACAAATAGAATAGTACAAAAAAGAGCAATATCACTTGAACCACTTCTGTAGGCTCAAAGCTCAGCCTCCTTCTGGATCCGTCCCGCCTCAAGCCTCTAGTAGGTCTCCTTCCAATACTCACTCCAAGATGTCATAACTAAGGGATGAACATCAAATCACAAGGAAACAAGGGTTTCCTGTACAAAATGGGGGAAGTGCAGAAGGCACAAGGGTCTTCAGACCTGATCAGGGGGAAATCTCAGTATAATAACCTTTCTCTATACTCTCCTCTCCCTTAGGCCTCCCTTTTGGTGTCCTTTTATACCAATTCCAAAGTAGTTTTTTAGTTAGGAATTGGTTGGGGACAGCTGAGGCCACGGGCACTAACAGGTGATCAGCAGGTAAAACCCGCGATCTCCGCCCGAAAATAAGGAGTTTTATATATTTTTAAGTGTTTTAATACATATACGTGGGTTGGGTATATATGAACCCGCGTACACACGCGTTTAACTCAGGGAAATGTCGCATACAGGGAATAAAACACTGTTTTTTAGATTTTGGACCAGGTCTGGAAGGAGGGGTTGCCCTAGGCCATGAGTGCAGCATCACAAACCATAATAGTGAGGTTTGGAGCTATAACAACAGGAATTCTGCAACATAACAGAGCTATCCATTTCCATCTTCAGACAGCATAGGAACCAGAAATCTCCACCAGCAATTTGTATTATCAAAAATGTCTCAAATATACAATAGAGCTCTTCAGAAAGAATTTCACTACAACCGAACCTCAGTACGTTATTTGAGGGGATATATATACAAAATAGGATACAAAATATCTCAATGGTGAGTTTTTGTGCAATAAATTGCACCACCAATTCTCTTACAAAAAGTAAATTAAAAACATAACTACAACATTTAATGTTGAGATGGCAGCTATCTTTCTGTCAGACAGATTTTGACTTAATGGCTCAGGAAAGTGGGCTGTAGTTGTGCCTTTAACTCTGCGTTAATTGAGCTTGCTATCTGGGTGCGTTAGTGAGGCACTTGTATGGATGCTCCCTGTGATACCTGTGTGCTAATGTGTCTGCTGACCTGTACCGTGACCGAGACTTGATTTTTCTCAAAAAGGAATAACATAGTGGCATTATCTGGGCAAAATTTCCAGCATTGCCTGCCACCAATCAGTTGGAGGTAGCTGATGCCTCCTTATTTTCACCAGTGTTTCATCTGCCTCTGTATATCTATAGAAGTTTGGAGGCACCTCAAATAGATGATTTATCTCATGTTCAATAAAAAACAGATTTTCTAAGTTTTCATACAGAGATTGTCCAGAGGGAGGCCCTGCTTCTTCTGTGGAGCTGCTGGATGTTGTTATTTGATTTTCAACATAATTGTTGATCCTTGTCATATACTGATTATATGATAGCAGTTGTCCTGTGCCAGTCACTAAGCTTGGCAGTCCTTTATCCTGTAATATTGTCATTTTTGCCCTGAATTCATCAATTTCTGCTTTCATTTCCTGACACTTTCTCTCCAAAGTTTGAGTGAAGTTTCTCAAGGTCAGCACTTTTTTAGCTGTCAGGATGGTGTCTGTTCTGTTGTTTATTTCCAGAGCTGCCAGTTCCTCCCTAGTGCGGTTATTGAGGAAATGTATCATTTTAGTGGCCTGCTCGGGCATTATTCCCAGTGTTGTTCTGGCTCTTTGTATTTCCACATGAGCCATGCCTATTAGCTCAACCTGCTCATAAATTGCCTGGATTGACCTCCATTGGTCCTGTATTGATTTGCCAATTTTGGCCCAAATTATCTTCTTTATTTCTGCTAGGGTTTTACCTAGAAGCAATTCATTTTCTAGAGTTTTTACCTTGGCCTCTAAGGCCTTTATTTCTCTTTGTTTCTCAGCTACTGTCATCTTGGATTTATCATAGCTGGTCTCCAGCTTGGCCAGTCTATCCTTGGCTTCATTTATTTTAGTTACTTGAGTCTCAAGCTCTTTGACAGCTTTCATCAAGTCCTCCATGCTCATGCTGGATTCTGCTGCTGCTGTTGCTTTTGCTGTTGCTCCTGTTGTTGATGTAGTTGTGGTAGGTGCTGGAATAGCAGGAGGAGCTGCTGCTGCTTGTGTAGGAGGGATAGGTCCAAGGGTTGTTGATGTTTGAGGGGGCTGGGATGCTGAATCCCCTTGCTTGTCCTGCAATGCCTTCTCTAATTCTGCTTCCATTTGCAATATTCTTTGATTCATCACCAGAAGCAGCTCCATGGCATCATCTACTTGCTTTTCTTGTGCAAGTTCTACTGTTTGAGGGTGAATGGTAGGAGGCAATTTTGCTTGCTTTCTTAGTGCACAATGTCATCCTCCTTTTTCTTCATAAGGGCCTTAATACCCTTTGGATCTTTAGGATCATGTCCTAGATCAATGATTATGTCTTCCAACGTTTTTATTCTGTTGTCTTTAGCAGTGGAAGACATCCTTTCCAAATCAAGCTGTGTATTTGTATTCCTTAGTGATTCTTTTAATTGATGGGCCAGCATGGCCCTGTCTGCAAGTGTGGCATACACCATTTCCCCTGTCTGTTTATGCAGTTCTATCTGATCCATGGGGTGTATGTCCTTGGAGAGGACCTCTAGACTTGTTTTAGTGTAGTCTGCAGATGATTTGGGCTTTGGGATTTTAGGCTTAAGATGAGTAAAAATCATCTTATCCTCCTTGATGTCATATGCTGCCATCAATCTCTGCTGCTTGGAGGGTGTGGTCTTCAAGAATTGATCATATAGTTGAACTCTTAAGAGTTCATTTTGGGCTTTGATTTCCATAAATGACCCTTTGACTCCAGCTGGTTGCTTGCCTTGTTGCCTTGAGGAGGATACCTCTATACTCTGCTGCATGGCCTGTTCTTGCTGAAATGAACTAGTGGCAGTCTGCTGGCTGGATTCTCTTTCTCTACTTTGACTTTGTGCTCTTTCTTCACTGATGTGTTCTTCCTCGGACTGAGGGTCAATTCTTGGCCTCTTGGCCTCCGATTGCTGTGTTGACCCACTTGGAGGTGTGGCCTCCTCTCTATCTCGTTTTTTGCCTCTCTCTTCATTGAGAGGTGTTTGCAAAACTAGGATTTGGGGTGTTTCAGCTTGCTGTACAGGGGCTTGCCCTTGACTTTGATCTTTTGAAGTGTTGGGCTGCCCTGCCTCTGTCTCTTGCTGTTCATCCATCACTTCTTTGCCTTTTGTTGTGGTTGTTGTTGTAGTAGATGCCTGCTGGGTGGTCTGTGCAACTATAGCAGTGGATGTGCCTTCTCCCACTTGGACTGGTTGCTTGAATATGACCTGCTGACAAGAATCCAAGTCAAGAGTTTTCTCTAAATCTTTCACAGCCTGCTCCATTGTCTCCTCCTGAGTAAATTCCTCTACTAATGTACCAGGAACCCATTCATCTTGGTTGGAAAAGTGTTCAATTTGTGGATATGGGCAGTGTTTATAGGCTAGCAGCCTATACTTGACTCTTCTAGCACTGATAAAGCCTTCGGGGTCATAAGGGACCCACCAGAAGCTCCTTTTAAGTTTAAGCTGTTGCCCCAATATTTGATCAGCTTCTTGCCAACCATCTTTCTTGTTCATGATGAAGGGGCCTAAGTGGTCTCTGAATTTGAGATTGGCTTTCTTCTTGGCACTATGGAAGTGTGTAAGGTCAGAATTGATGAGTTGCCTATAGTATTCCAAGGCAAACAATCTCATAGGCACATATCTTGGGAGCCTGTAAGGACAGAGCTCACAATCATAGATCCTGATGACTGTGTGATTTTTGTATAAATACCAATCATCTATTTTGTAATTCCTGGACAATTGTAAGATTTTCTGCATATCCTTTGACAATCTGGCAGGAGGAGTTCTTTTCAAGAGGCATGTGAATGGATAGACAAATTGGTCAATGAATTCACAGTAGGAATAGGGAGAGTTTTGGACTTGATGGAAAACTGAAGACCAGAAGATTACAGACCTCCTCTCACCTTGTGAATCCAGCTTCTTGATAGGGCACTGGAAGTAGTCTGTCTGATAGTACATGAACAGGTGATAGATGTATGATGAATATTTGAATATTGCTTCCCTGTTCAGCCTTAACAGTTGGTCATGTATCTTGTTGGCAATAAACTTGGCATATTTGTATTTTATAGCTGTGGGCTTCCCAAGGCTATATGGAGATAACAAGACCAACACAGTTTCATCAACATGTTCATTTGTGGAGAAACCCAGCACAGAGGATATCATGTTAACAAGCAGCTTGCCTACCTCATTGAAATTTGCATATGGGAAAGGAGGTGGCCCAGTTGGTTGGGAGTCTGTTCTCATGAAAGTTTTGGCAACTGCAAAAATCTCAATGCTAGAGAGCTTGGAGCCCTCATCCAACAAGTACTTTATGGAAAAAGGGTAGAGAAGCTAGGTTTTCTTGTAATTTAGCATCTGATTGATGGAATCAGGAGTAATGTAAAAGAGTATGCTCCCAGATGGAGACTTAACAGCTCTGAGTTTTTTGTCATAATTCTCTGCACAGAGGTGAATGATTTCAGGAAAGATATTCACAGAAGGCAAGAAATAGATAGGCAGATTTGACTCCCAGATGCCATACATGTCACTGTTGTCCAAGTGACTGTTCCTCAGCTGGCAGAAGGTCTGCAAGTGGTTCCTCTCTGCCACAAAATCTTCAATGAGGAAATCACTGTCCACTAAAGGCATAGCTTCAAGCTCCTTGCTGGGTGGATTAATAGGAGCAACATCTAGAGTTGATGGAGTGGCCATGTTTAAACTTTACCTGATAATTACTTGAGCTTAGGATTAGTGAGAAGGCTGAAGACTGGCCACTGAATTTGTGTTTGGGAGTGAGTAGTTTTGAGAGTTTAAAAAGACTTTTCACAGGGTTGATGAACTGTGGGGCACTCTGTGGAAAAAAGTAGAGTATTTTGAGGTAAGTAGCTGGGATTTTGTAGAGGGAATTTTGATAAAAGGGATCAATGTGCAGTTATATGAGCTTTAGCTGGTAGCTCGGCTTCTAAAATTGCTTTTTAACGGTGAATTTCGTAGAAGGGCACGGGTTTGCAGAGCTTCATGGTGTAGGGACTTTACCAAGTTTTTTGGGTAGTTTTAGCGGATAATTCGACTGTGAGGAGCTTTGCAGAGATTTTTTACAGGAAATTAGGAGAAAAATGGCACAAACATGGGTGAAATAGGTCGAATGTGCCAAATACCTAGATTTTTCAGTGCCGAAGGTGTCAAGCTGGAACAATGGCAAGCAATTTGAGTCAACTTTGAGAGCGGTAGCAGCTTGGGTGAGTAAATTCTCGATTTAAGCAGCAAACGACGTATTCCACATGCACAACGCTCTCAAAACGACAAGTGAAAATGACACAAAAAGGTCATTTCGCGACATTTTATGCAAATTTGGGACTTTTGGCGCTTTTCGGCGATGACGTGAGCATGACGTCATCGGTGGGCCCGGGTACGGTAGGGTGACGTGGCAGTTGACATGGGTGGCCAAGTGGCGGTGACACTGTGGCAGGGCATGCGGGCAGATGGACGATGTGGAGGCGATGTGGAGCAGCGGTGGCAGACGAGGGTGCTGACGTCATTCTAACGTGGGTATGACGTCAGCGGGAGGGGGTATGCAGTTTGTGGTTTCCTCGAAGCACCCTTGGGTGATAAGCGGTAAGAGGGGGGGGGCTCCGAACAACCCGGGTGGTTGACGCATGGTGGGGGTACGGTGGTGAAACTGCCAATCCCCCGGACGCTAAACCTCCGCCTACTCTCAGGTAATATTGACCGCCCACCATTAGATCTATGGGGCCGACGATCGAACGGCTGGCGGCGGATGCGATGTGACAGCGGCTTATGGCTACGGGGACCCGCCCGATTAAAATAATAAATTAAATAAATCGCACGCGGGGTGGGTTTTGACATAGGGTTAGCCTAAGGTTAATTGCATGCGCCCGTTCATATGTTTTATTTAAAAACATTATAACAAATGTATTAGCGTAGAGGGGTAATGAAAGGGTTGTGAGGGTGGAGACCATGGGTTTTTAATTTTTTAACCGAAGTTTTTGATTAAAACCCATAGTTTAGGGTGGTGGAGGGTTAATATTAACCCCTGATGGATTAATATTCCCCAAGAGATGACTGTATAGCTATATTGCTAGGGGGAGGGTATTTACATAGATTTTTTGGGATTTTCATATAGATCTTTGTAGAATTAGGGAAGGGGAATGCTTAGGGAGCTAAATAATACATTAGCTATTAATATGACATTGTGAGGGGAATGTGTAGGGGTAAATTCTAAGCTTTAAGAAGTAAAACTTAGGGATAGAAGATGAGTGGAATTGAGAGTAAAGATTTTTACACAAGAAATGTGGCTTCTTTTCCTTAAAAGAACTTCATATTTTGACCTGGTACTTTTTCATGGAATGAAGTGAAACAGGACACTTGGGAAGATCCCAAGGTCCTTGGGTAATGTTAGTAAATGATGTTTGGGGAAAAGGGGGAAATTAGACATGCTTCCATTGTTATGTCCTCAAACCTCTGTCATGGTGCTAATTCCATGAATGGGATGAGTCTTTCTCTTGATAAGCCAATTGGTGATGGCCTCTTCACTTCTGCAACCTTACACTACTTAACCAACCTAGCAATCCTAACATTTTTTCTTCACTTTAACTGCCCTCCTATCTAAATCTACCCTTATTTCTTCCAAGGACCCAGATTAAGCAGTTGGGCACCTTCATTTCTTTACCTAGCTAGTCATCTACCAAGCTTGAGCTGTTTGGACAGGAACCATTCTCTATTCTGCAACAAGCAATTTAAACATGGCATGGTCCAGATTAAAATGTTGGGCCATCCATCAAGTATGATTAGCAGCAGTATTTGTAGACTGTGACACTACCAAAAGATAGTAGTGGCATTTTAACTGGCCACTTTCCTGGTCTTTAGTTTGGGGTTCATTTTCACTATTCCTTTGACGAATTGATTTTCTTGCCTTTTGATTATTATTTTAAGGCATACCCTCTTTTCATTTTTTGATTTTCCCAGTATGTACACAAAATATGGAACCTTTGTAGCCTGCAATGATGAACATATTTAGCCCTTCCACTGTCAATCATGAAAGATAAAACCTATTGGTATAGGAACCTAACACCCCCATTACAAGAAACCCTTGTTTCCTTGAGCTATGATGTCATTTCACTAGTTGAGATATCTTTGTATGAGTCATGGAAGGAGCCTTTTGAAGACTTGGGATTGGACAGATCTGGAGGATGATTCTTCTTGGAGCCAGCATAATCTAAAAATGGAATGTACTTGTTTAAGGGTGCAAGGTATCCATTTCCATAATTTCAAATGTGAGTTATACACTCCAAGCGACCTCTAAAAAGGCGAAAACATTTTATTTCTTATACAGATATAAACTGTAGGGGCATTCACCAAACATGTCACCTCTAAAGAGAGGATGAGTTCTAGAGGCTACCTGGCCCTCTATAGGCTCTGCCTAAAGAAATAACAAAGTAAACGCTTAGAAGTCTTTGACATACACATACTTGGAGTTTGATGTCTTGCGAAATAAGACAAATAACTTTCTGCAGCTGAATACTTGATTATGTGTGTATGCAAGTTATGTGTATTTGTTGTTTAACACTTTATATTAGTTTTGTTTAGCATATCATCTTCAGCAAATAAAGACATCTAAATGATAAAGTAGTTCACCCCTTATGGGCTACATCTGCTGGACCAAGCCTCTCCAACTAGGCTTGTCCTCTTGTATTAAAAATGCTACAAAGGCTAATACAAGAATATTAGTGTCTCAAAAGATAGATGTCACTGTAAATACAAAATCAAAATATAGGAATTAGCTAGACATGCTCTTTCCCAAGCACTAAACAATGAAATTGTACCTGATAGAGTACTTTCCTCAGTTGGCCCTGGTGGCCCTTTAGACTTGCATGGAGAATTTTGAGGCAACGATGACCTCAATTGGTTCTGAAACCTCTACCATTAGATTTAGAAGGTCGAAAATAGCAAACATAGGCTTTTGAATCACCAAAAATGGATGAACATAGCCCCCAAACAGCTCAAGCACTGAAATGGCCCTAGTGGCCCTGAAAGCTTCCCTGAAGCTAAACAGTGAGAAGAATGCCTCAACAGGAAAAACGAGCTGTATAAATGGATTCAGAATGCTGAAAACCTTCAGGAATGACCTTTGTTCCACATTAATGGTTGCACAATTCCCAATGCAGCTCCCAAACTGATTTGGCTGTAGTGGCTCCTGGAACTTCCACGAAGCTAAAACACCTACAAATGACGTCACATGGTTCTGAAACCTATGCCAATTGCTTCAGAAGGTCGAAGAAACCCAAAATAAAAATAAAAAAAATTCATCCAAAACGGACTTTCCTAGCCAAAGTTATGGCCATTTACTCCCAACTGCCAGTTGCCCCTACAAAAACTCCAGATAACTTTAGTTGGAGCCAATTAGGCCCGCCAAATATGGCAGGTACGCCCAAATTTGGTTCTCTGCCAAAATTTTTGCCAACTTGACTGTCAATTAATGGCTAGTAAATCCCGCATGTGATCGCAAAAATCAGGCTGGTGGTTTGCATTGGATTTCGTGCAAGGCAGTTTAGTTAAACGGGCGGTTAGGGTGAAGCCCGCGGTTCTGGCTAGATGGGCATATGGTATGGGGGTTGGCCCCCTTCGGGCACCGCCCAAAGTAAATTTAAAACCCTTATGGAATTTCTGCCACCATTCACACAAGTCCCAACCATATGGTCTAATGGTAAGGCATTGCAGTGTTATGACACAGGTCGCATGTTCAATCCTCCATCTGCCCACAAAAATTTTAAACGTATGCCCAAAAACTCTGTTGACGTCATCATGATGTCACCCATGCTACGTGGAGGCATCCGAGCTTGCCACATGGAAACCTGTGATTGGCTGCCCAAATGGAATATTCCAAAGAATATTTTATGGAATATTCCAAAGAATATTCTACAGAATATTCTTTTTTTAATATTTTTTTTTGAAAAATATTCAAAAATTAAGGGTTATTGGGTGATTTTGTTTTTGGCATAACTTTCTCATACGGTGACTGTTGTTTGAACTGTTTGTGGTGTCGGAATCAGGAGGACGAGATCTATCCAGTTGTTTAGGTTTGAGCTAGTTCTGATTACTTTCATTTTTGACCATTTTACGACACTTGGTCCTGAGCTCTTGATCACACCTCTGAAATGAGAAGGCTTTTGGTCCCCAAAAGCTTACTGAATCTCTGAATTGAACTGTACAACACTTGAGGAACAAAAATATCCTCTTCCATTCAGCCAAAAGAGCATACTGATGCCAAAATGTCCTGCGTTGCCAACTGTCGTCATGGCGACTTTTCACTGCATAAGCCAAGTACTCATCGAATCCCGACCAAGTTCTTTCGCCAGACAAATCTAAAATTGTAGGAACTAGAAATGAAACTTGCTAATATATGAGCTGAATATTCCTCTGAACATGTGGGCTTGCCAACTGTCACAATGCCCATCCATGGCACCTTCGCTCCAGAAGAAGAGTTGCCTCCCAAATGAGAAGGCTTTTATAAAGATGAAACACTTCATCATTTCTCCTCTTTACAATCTTGGAGATCAAATTAACTTTTCCAAGTCAATATTACATTACATGCATGGTTAAAAACAAAGTAATCAACCCTTCAAGTTAATCACACATACATGTTTATCATCATGATCCCTATGCTCATGCATATCATTCTCATGCATGCAGTTCATCTTTCAACTTTCTCTTAGGTACAATCAAAAGTACAATATCCTTGATCACATGTACATGTACTTTCGAAGCTGAAATGATATAACTTTTGTTGCGATAGAGTGAGTCTCATACTCATCTTTTACCTTCATGGCGAATTTGTTTTTGCAACAACATAAAAAAAACATGCATACATCCAAAGTTTGTATGTACAAAAGGAGTATGTCTTACTGTATCAAGAAGTTCATCCACTTCTTACTAAGCCACTTCAATGGCGATTTTTGTTGCAGCAGCAATTCTTCATGTGAATCTTCCACATCGATAATGGAATCCATAGATCCACTTGCGCCAATGTTTTTTTCCTCAAGCTGCATGTGCTTTGGACGACTAGTTGGATGCAAGGTCCAACAGTGAGAAACATGATGTCCCTTCTTTTGACAAAATTTGCAACTTTCAAGCGCTTTCTGAGAAAGTTTTCTTTGCCTC
>APFE030001621.1:23416-55889 GCA_000404065.3 Pinus taeda | reverse complement strand
ATGAAATATTTTCTCCTGTTGTTAAAATGACTTCAATCAGAACTATTTTGAGTCTTGTAGCAGCTGAATATTTGCATCTTGAGCAGTTAGATGTAAAGAAAGCCTTTCTCCATGGGGATTTGGAGGAAGAGATATATATGCAGCAGCCACAAGGATATGAAGTGAAAGGGAAGGAGAAACTTGTGTGCAGGTTGAAGAAGAGCTTGTATGGCTTAAAACAGGCTCCAAGGTAGTGGTATCTGAAATTTGACAAGTTTATGTCTGAACAAGGTTATACTAGATGTCACTCTGATCATTGTGTTTATCCGAAAAAGCAAAATGATGGCAGCTATATTATATTGTTATTGTATGTAGATGACATGCTTGTTGCAGGGTCTAACATGCAAGAAATAAATGTTCTCAAAAGAAAATTGGCAAATTCATTTGCAATGAATGATTTGGGAGCTGCAAAACAAATCCTTGGTATGAGAATAACTAGAGACAGGAAAAATCGTAAATTAACATTGTCTCAGAATGAGTACATACAAAAGGTGTTGAAAAGGTTTAACATGCACAATGCAAAACCAGTTAGTACACTTTTTGCTAGCCATTTCAAACTTAGCAAGGAAATGTGCCCAAAGACCCAAGAAGACATGGATTATATGTCTAAAGTTCCATATGCATGAGCAGTTGGAAGCTTAATGTATGCAATGGTCTGCACAAGTCCTGATATTGCACATGCAGTGGGAGTTGTAAGCAGGTACATGAACAGTCCAGGAAAGGAACATTGGATGGCAGTGAAATGGATTCTCAGATATTTGAAAGGTACCACAGATCAAGCATTATGCTTTGGTGGTTCAAACATTTCTCTACAGGGATATGTTGATGCAGATATGGCAGGTGACAGAGATAACAGGAGGAGCACTACAGGATATGTATTCACTGTTGGTGGAACAGCTGTCAGTTGGGTTTCAAAAATCCAAAGTGTTGTTGCACTTTCAACAACAGAAGCAGAGTATGTTGCTGCTACAGAGGCTAGTAAAGAAATGATTTGGTTACAAAGATTTATGGGTGAATTGGGTAAGGAGCATGATATGGGCACTTTATACAGTGATAGTCAAAGTTCCATTCATCTTGCAAAGAACTCAGCATTTCATTCTAGGACGAAACATATACAGCTCAAGTACCATTTCATACGATCAGTGTTGGAAGATGGAGAGTTGAAGCTGGAAAAGATACACACTAGCCAGAACCCTGCAGATATGCTAACAAAAGTTGTAACCAGGGAGAAACTAAGAATATGCTCAGTTTTAGTTGGTCTTCAAGGATGACGATGAAGATGAGAAACAGCCAGGTTCAAAGAGGAGTCATTGTCCAGCAAATGGAGCAGCGGTGGAGTTGCTACAATCAGTCTCCAAGTGGGAGATTGTTGGGTGTGGAGCCTACAACCTCTCCTTGTTCAACTGTAGCCATACTCTATCTCCCACCTTGAATTATTTCTCTATTCTGTGCTAAGCATGCTTGGCCTTATACTTCTCTTACGACTTATGCAGTGTTTTCCGCACCTGTATATGGATCTACCTGATATTATCTACAAATTTTTTATCCCTCAAAGCATCTCCAGTGAGATCTTCCCTCACTAATCCTTGCTACCCATATGCAATATCCAAAGGTGAAGGTGCCAAATATCCAAAACAAGTCTCAAATGGGGACTTTCATATAGAAGTGTGGACGTATTTGTTGGGTGTGGAGCCTGATTATCTTCTATATTCAAAAGTACCGTCACATTGGACCCCAGTTCAAAATGGGGGCGGCAACGCCGCCCGTAAAATATTCACTACAGGGGGGGTCCAGGGTGGGGCGGCTGCAACCTTTGGGAGCCCCCCCCTGGCGGGGGGTTTCGGGGGCAGCACCCCCAAAGCTAAAAACAACTGTAAAATTGCCTTGTAAAAATATAGTAATTTCTAGTCAATCTGGGTTGTTCATTAGGCTGATGATCTGACGGTAGAACTTATGTTTAGTTTAGGGTTTTTTGCCCTAGAAGGCAACCCCCTCTCTTTGTATGAGGACATTGTATTTGAGGCTGTGAGATAGATGTGTATTCTGTGTGAGCGAGAAACAGAGAGGTGAGACTGTGAGAGAAGACAGAGGATATTACAGCCGATTTGCTGTAGGTTGTGTCTCTTCATTTTGCTGGATAATAGAAAGGAAGGACTGGCTGTTCGAGGTGGACGTAGCCCAAACTGGGTGAACCACGTATATCTGTGTCTCTCTTGTTTTGTGCGTTTTCTGTGTTTATATTTCTGCATTATTTCATGTGTTTCATTACTCCGTAATATATAATTTTCTAACAGTATTTGTTATAAGAATGTTGTATATATACCATATTTTCATCCAGGTCTTCAGATGCTTCTAGTTGTATCCCCTCAAAAGTTGCACCAACGTCCTATTAACTACTTCTGCCTACCCATCTACCTGTGGATGGGATGTTGTATATCTCTTCAAATTTGTGTCCATATTCTCCCAAAATGTATTCCAAAATGCACTGAGAAATCATCTATCCCTGTGTGAAATGATGCTCCTTTGTATCCCAAATTGCATCCAAACTTGTCCAAAGAGTAGGGTCCACTGATAGTATTTTTAGAGGGCATCAAAACACACATCTTGTTGAACTTGTCAACTGCCATGAATAGGTAGTCTTGGACCTTATTGGTTTTCGGTAAATCTCCCACAAAGTCCATGAAAACTCTTTCTCAAGGACGAGTAGGTAAATGTAAGGGATGATATAGACTTATTTCCTATTGCTAGGCTCACTGGTACAACAAATCATGCATCCTCTTATGAACCTAGCTACCTGCTCTTGCATCTTGGTCCAATACACATACCTTTGCAAGTTAGCCACAGTCTTTCATACACCAAAGTTCCATGAAACCTTGGAGGTGTAAGCTGCTCTAATCAGCTATAAACACTCACCTTTAGGAATAGATAGCTTATCCAACCTGTAGAGTAACCCATCCTAAAGATGGTTGTTAGTAGTGTTATCCCATCATGCACATGACTTTGACTCTGCAACTACTGATACATCACCTTGAAGTCCTCATCTTCTCAATATGCCTCTCTTTATGCATCATGGGTGAATGGATCCATGTGAATAAGAGTCCCCAAAGTTGTAATATTTGATGTCGGTGGCCTTGAAATCATATCAACCAACAAGTTTGTGCTTCCCTTCTTATGCTTCACCACCAAATGAAATTGTTGTAAAAATCCCATCCACTTTAATGACTGGTCTGTTGTATCTTACTCTGGGCCTGCAAGTATTGTAACGACTGGTTATCAGTGTGGATTATTGTTTCCTTTCTCATCATATAGTGATTCCACTTCTTCACATCTTGCACCATGGCATATAGCTTCTTATTTTAGGTAGGGTTTTTAAGAACTGCCCTATGAAATATTTCAGAATGGTAGCGAATGAGCCTTTCTCCTTGCATCAAGACAAATCCCATAACATACCCATTGGCATCTGTCTCCACTTCAAAGGGCTGCTGTAAGTTTGGTAATTCTAGAACTGGTGCTTGACTAATTATCTTCTTTCACTCCTCGAAATCCTTTTGCTAACCTTTTCCCTATTGGAAACTCTTGCCACTTGCTGTTATGGTCTGGAGCAGTGATGCTACTGTTGAAAATGAGGTTATGAATTTCCTCGGGTACTGTGCTGCCCCAATGAAACTCCTAACCCCAGAAACATTATTAGGCATTGACAATTTTAGGATGGCATCCATTTTGCGATTTTCTAGCAGTTGGTGATTCTTCAATGTTTCCAACACCTGCGTCAAATGTGAAATATTCTCATCCCAGGTAGCACTATATACTAGTATATCATCGAGATAGACAATAACAAATTAATCTATAAAAGGGCACATTATATCATTCATTAATCTCATAATATAGCTGGTGAATTACATAGGCCAAATGGCATAACTAACCACTCATATAAAGCTTGCCTGGTTTTGAAGGTGGTCTGCCATGTATCTTCTTCTATGAATTGAACCTAGTGAAATCCAAACTTCAAGTATTGCATGGTGAAATAATTTTCTTGTTGCAACTGATATAACATATCATCTATCCTAGGCAAGGGGTATCTATTCTTGAGCATGATTTTATTCAACACCTTGTAATCTATACACATCCACCAAGTCCCATCCTTCTTTGGCACAATGATGATGGGTGACCCACATGGTGATGTACTCGGTTGAATGACATCCTGTTACAGTAGTTACTACAATTGTTTCTTTAGCTCACTTTCTTCTATAACATGCTGCATGTACAACCTAATATTTGGCAATGGGGAGTCTTGCAATAGCTGGATCTCGTTCTCCACTTCTCTCTTAGGTGGTAACCCTTTAGGTTCTCAGAACACATCCTTGTATCCCTGTAACAACCCCTCCAATCATTGTTTCTATTTCTTAGTACACCCCTCCAAGGATTCCTTACCTCTTATTGACTCCTCTTCAAATTGAATTTATCTTAAAAATAATAAACCATAATTCTTGCTGGACCTGATCAATTTATTGGCCTGGTTGGAACTTACGAATGAAATTTTCGACTTTATTTTGTGCACGTTAATCATGAATGATTTTTTATCCTTGATGACCCGGTACTAGTTAGATATCCTCATGAATATTGCATCACGCATGTACATGTATGGAATCCCAAACATGAATCCACATAAATCAAAGGGAAACACATCCAAATCTACTTCATCAATAAAATCGACACTGACAAAAAAAATCTAATTTTGCACTATTTTGTAACCTTCAACTCTACATCCTTATTTACCCATCCCACTGGATATGGGTTTGGATGATCATGAACTTCCAACCCCAATATTTTGACCATCTCTACTGGAATGAGATTCACCTGCGATCCTATGTTAAACAGAGCATCAATTTTTGTCTTCTTGACCTATATCTTTATATGGAAGATTTTGGTAATTTTTGTCTTCCTGTTGCTAAAGCCTACTAAAATTCACCTTCTTCTGCACTGATGTATACACGATCTTCTCATCCATGTATAATATGCTTTAAACTTGGTTTCTCAAGTCAGTGGCCTTGAGATTATTCTTCTTATTATCTTTCTTCTTGTTCTTCTGGTTTAGTTCTAGATGCAACTTCCAACACTTCTCCTCTATACAACTATCAATGTTGAAATGTTTGTAGTGGTTGCTAGGATCTTTGCACTGGTGGCTATCATCTTTTTATCCTTTACCCACTTTTGCTTCTTCTTCCCCTCCTTATAAGCTTCATGTTTCTCCTTCTACTTCTATCCATTTGATTGCGCTCTTTTCAAGCCTATGTTCTCAGGTATTGTTCCTATACATAAGCCTCATCCACTAATTTGGGCTTGAATAACATCACTTTCTCACATAGATGGTGCTGCATACCCCCCAAATACTTGAGGAGTACGTCTAGGTTCTTTGGAGAGATACCCAACATTGTAGCCATATTTCTAAATTATGGGGTTTACTCCTAGACACTTTGGCCTAACTTTTTCATGAAGTAATGCTGCTAGTTCCAGTGGTCCTCGACATACCCATTGGGATAAAAATGTGACTTAATGAGGGTTTTGAAATCCTCCCACTTAGTCACTAGATGTTATCCCTCCCACCTCAAGGTTTCTGTATGGCTCTCCCACCAATTCAATGCATGGCCCTCTATTTTTAGCCACGTGAATGAGATCTTTTACCCTTCCTCGATCTGATGGATGCTAAAACAATCTTCCAGTTGTTGTAACCAATGGTTCATCCTCATAGCGTCATCCACACCATGGTACAACTTGATATTGAATTTTTCTTCAATTTTGAACAAGGAATGATTCATGACACTCGAACTGGGTTGATCTTTTCGAGGTTATTTCTTCAGCTGGTTCTTTGTGTCAGCCTGGTCTCTTGATCCCCTACTAATTCATCCTCTGCATTCGAACCCCCAAATTATTACTTAGGGCCACCTTGAGGAGGTTTACATTGCATTTTATATCTGTGACTTGTTGTTCAAGCTGCAAAAACCTCACCTTTACATGATCACAAGGTTCATTTACAAATTCGTCAGCCATGATTAGGGTTTTATGATTTTTGAGCCCACCGACCTAGATCCCTTGCAAATATCCACAAGTACCCAAAGAAACCTGCTCTGATATCAAATGATCTATAAAATTCTATGGACATTGTACTGGATAATTTTTCACAATAAATATAATAATATTATAATAAAACTCTTAAAATTCTACACTATTACAGTATATTAAACTTTAAGATTTGTGGATTTAACTGTAATTAGTGCATGCATGTGAAAGGAAATTATGCATAAGCATAGAGAACAACAAATAAACACGCACACACACACACACACAGAAGACACAAAATATGCTCTTTGGGAAACCCTTTCAGGGGAAAACCTAATTGGGAGGTGAGGTTGCTTCACTTTCTTTCTCTATTTGTAAATATGGCCGTAGGTACAAAGAAGTAATGCATGTGGCTCATGGGTTTCTATAGTGCATAAATCCTCTTTGTGTGCTCTACCTCTTATCTCTCTTGGCTATCTTTTCTCATATATGGAACAAAATTCTATCGAACGAATGGAACACCTCTTCCTCCTAGTGGTCCAGTTATAACACAACTTGATAACCTACGAATGGTTATGTTTGATTACATCAAATTTTAAATGTAGTTACACAGTATAATATTATAGAGTATTTTACATCACAAACACATGGCTAGCCCATTTTCCATGAATAATGGGGGCTGACATGACATCCTTCCGAACTATAGGTGCGAAAACAGGAAGGTTAACTTCTGCGTGGAATAAATTTTGTATACAAACTCTGATTGATGCACTTCTTATGTCGTTGGAAAGATCTATGTGTGTAGTATAGCAGGAAAAAATGAAACACTAAATAGACAAAGGTTCAACCCCAAAAAAAGTCATTTAATTCCTAAAAATTCTCCCAGAAGGTTTCAGACCCTGTTTTTCCAAACTAGGTCCTGCATGTAAAAACAACTCCGCAAGTATATTCTTCCACTTTTTCCACTCCAAATGAATCGAGATGGATGAAAAATAATATAATGATCCAATTCAGATCATTCTGAGAATCATATGAATTTTTGGAATGAACATGCTTGGGATAATTCATAACTTGCTTAGAATCTTCAAATGAGTTGTTGTTCGATCCAATGAATGCATGATCATGATTCTTAGGTTCATTTTATGTTCTTAAAATAGATTTATCTTTGGATGTATCACATCCTTCTTGATAACCAAGGCCTATTTTGGTGAGAGGATATATTTGAATGCTGGGGATGTGATCTAAAGACCCATGTCCTCTAATTTGAGAAGTGTTAAGTTGTGTTTGAGTGGTTCCAATTCTTATTTTAAAATCTTAACTTCTATTTTTTTACAAATTTCTATCTTTTTGTTCAACAATTCTAACAAATACTTCTTTATCCTTTTGGATTCTTCTAGCACAACCTTGAGAGTGATAATGGAATATACATCTTGATTTTTTCATTAAAGTTGTTGTTTTAGTTTACCCACCCTCTTTCCAAAGGTTTTTATTTCTTTACATGCACTTCTAAGTTCTCCTTCATAATCTATTTCTACTTCAATTTCTTCCGCTTCAACGCATAATACTATTTCACATCTTTCATCATTAGTTACACTTTCATTTTTCTCATAATCACTTTATTCTTTTGAGAAGAAGTTTTTTTTTTTTTTTCCTTCTCTTGATCCTTAGACTTGAATCTTACTTCATCATTACTATCATTCACTTTTACACAAGGACATTTAGAAGCATAATGTCATATTCTTTCACATTCAAATCATTTGAAATAAACCTTACTGTTAAACTTTCTAGTTCCCCCCTTTAGTTTTATGGCGAACTTGGCTTCTTATTCATCACATTCATGACTTGAGTCTCCTTGATTCTCATGCTTTATTCCTTACTTGGCTACTTTGAATGATATTTCTTTGATCCTTGACTTGTCCTTCTCTGTCCTTAGTTCATATGATAAGAGTATTCCATAAGATAATCCATATTCAACTTATCCATGTCTGATAAATCTTCAAGGGATGATGCCTTGGGATTGAACCTTGAAGGAAGAGATCTAAATATTTTTCAAATGACAACATCATCCTTGACATCTTCACTGAGACCTACAATAGATTTGACAACATTGTCTACTTGAAGAAGATATGAAGCAATATCTTCATCTTCTTCCATTTTTAAACTTTTGAATTGAGCCCTATAATATTGTATGTTCGCTTCCTTCACTTTCTTCTCCCCTTTATAACAATTTTTTAGCTTATTCCATAGATCATGCACCGAATTGAAAAACATTACTTTGACAAATTATATATTTGAAAAACCACTCAAAATGGTGTGCTTACCTATTGCATTTTATGTATATAGGGCCTTATCAGTTGTATCAGTAGGAGTTGAATCACGAAATTGATAATATTCTCTACAAATTCCCAAGCATCATCTCCCAAGGATATGAGTTAGGTTTCCATTCTTATCTTTTAGAAAGCATAGTTGGATCCATCAAACTGAGGAGGCTTGCTTGGTGATCTAATAGAGGCCATTTTCCCAAGATCAACTTTCCAACAATTAACTTCTCATGATGGAACCTACTTTGATACCACTTGTTAAACCAATGATCATACTAAGAGGGGAGCGAGGTGAATCAATGTAATGGAAAATTCATCATTTAAAAACCATTTCATCAATAATTGAACATATAAGAGTGCATTAGAAAATAATGTGCATCATAACAATGAATGAAATTGTGAATCAAGAAACCACCATCACATCTACACATTAGAAAATTGACTTTTATGTGGAAACCCTTGCTCAGAAAGACAATTTTTTTTTCCTTCTTTAATTTGATTACATAGATTTGCAGGCAGCAACACCTAAGCAAAAATTTTTGGGCACCAACATGCTAGACGCACGAACCCCTAAAAAAATTGTTTCCACCAAACTATTAAAAGAACAAACCCCAAAAATGTGAAAGCATCAAATGCAATAGGAAACAACCTCATTGAGGGACGGACCTTGACAAATTGTAACCTTCGACATGTTATAGGCTTCAAACTAATTGAGGCACCAACCTTGGCAGCGGCACCCACCTCTTTCTTCAACTTGATATGGACCACTTTTTAAAATATTTTAGAATGGATCCATAATCTCAAAGCATATCCAAATCAACTAGCCTTTTATTTTCATGTGAAAAACCTATTCATTTACTTATATTACTAATAATCATGACCTCCCTAATCTCATCAATTGTTTCCAGCCTCTCTCTATCAAATTATAAAGGAATGCAAGGAATAATCCCTTTTCAAAAGTGAATTTTCATTCAATTTGACCCCCAAAAAATTACAAAAAATAATTATTCTAAAAAATGGTTCTTTCTAGAAAGTGTTCTACAAAATGCACAAAGTATGACAGTTATTCTACAAAATGGTTACCTTCGACTGGATTAAAAATTCGACAAAATGGCTATTCATTGGAAAAAATAAAAATAATAAGATAAACAACCTTCCACCAAGCTTGAACCCTTGAATTCATGGGGGAGCTGTTAGCGCTCAAATCCTCCTTAGGCTGAGGAAGGTAAAACTCGAGGCAACATCATACCAAGCTTAGCCTCGTAGCTAGCCCTACGAGGATAGGAGAGGGCTCTCTCCGGGTCAAAACTCGGCAAAAGATAATAAAAAAGGCTCGAGATGACCGAATTGATAACTGATTTTAGGCTAGGTGTTAAGTACAAAGAGTTTAGGATTGATTTTTTTATGATTTTGTTGAAATCAAGGGAAAGGCAATTTTGGGTGCGGGATGAGGCATAGTTTTTGCAGAGGTCCACTTGGGGCAAGATAAGTGATTGTTTTGATGCCTTAAAGAAGGTGAGATGGATAGATCAGACCGGTGAGGGGCTAAGGAGGGCAAGGGGTCTCAAGGATTCTCCTTAAACTGAAGAAAACATAGAATATTAAACAAATTTAAAGGCAGAGCATAGCAATTTCATGGATTCTATCTTAACACTTCATTTGCTTAATAAGAGAAGATTCAATGGATAATTATGCACATACACAACTTGCAAGTACTGAAAGAAACACACCATCAAGACATAAAGCCACATGGATCCCAAGTAGTGCTGCAAAACCCTGGTCTTCCTTTGCCAAAAATGTTGGTAAAATATGTACAATATAGTCTCAAAACTATCCTAAGAGTCCAACCTTTGCTACTGAATGAAAAATTACATATATAGACCAAGCCAAACCATTCCATAACCTCTAGGGGTCGAGCTCCCCCTTCTAGGAGTTGTTTCAACCAATTCTAAACTGAGCACTACAAACTAGGCAATCAAAATAACTTGCCTCTATAAACTTGGAAACCAATTCATTCATTAATTTTTTGCCATTTTATGAATGAATCTTCTAGAATAGGTAAAAAGTGCCATGTCAATCATGAAATTACATCAATTACATCAAAGAGGATGAAAAATCCCACCAAAAGGTCAAAACTAGTCAATGTTGCGTTTTCTTGAGCAGAAGGTGCAAAACTAGCAAATTTTCCCAACGCGTAGAGCACCATTTCTCTACGCGTAGTGTGCCTTTTAGGCCACTTTTGAGGCACTTCGCGGCATCCAAATGAGGTACAAGTGGGATTTTTCGAAAGTTCTAGATGTCTACTCTCCAGCCCAAGCGGAATTTCACAATTTGGTGGCCATTTGCCCCTCAAACATTGCAATCTCCCAAGACTGCTTCCTGTGCATCCAAAAAGTGGCAAAAGGTCATTTTTTGCTTGTTTTTTGACCTTTTAGGGGCTCAAATTTCCATGAAACTTCTTGGCAGTGGCTGAGCAAGTGTATTTTTTCATGAAAAATCCAAAAATGCAAACCTTTCTTGAAATGGACCTCCCCAACTTAAGGGTAGCGCGGGGCGCGCTACGCGTTGAGGGCAAAAACCTGTTTTTGACAAAAAATTTCAAAAATTTCAAAAATTGCTCCAAATTGTCTGAATTTTGAGCTGAGGGTGTATCATTGAGTGCCATTCTCCTTCAAGGTGGCTTCAGCCAAAATCTGAAGTGGATCGGGCCTTTTCCTCCGTTGTAGTGCCTTGGCCAATTGTCTCTTGAGTACCTTATTTTTGCATTGCACACATGCATGCAGGCCCAATAATGATTTTTCATGTGGTGGAGCATATCTTTGTCCTTGTTTTCCTTGGCTATCAACTTTTCTAAATGAGTATTCACCCGAATGAGTATAGATTCCTGATCGATAGGTGTCAAATCAACGGGTCTCCTACGGGCCAATTCCCGGTCTTCATGAATCTTCCGCTGCTCATAAAGCTCATGCTCATCTTCCAACTGTTTGTTGTGCTACTCTAAGTAGTTAAGCACCCATTTTTCCATCTACAATTTCTTGCGCAGCGACTCATTCTCGGCCCTTTGCTCTCGGATGATCTCCTTGAGCTGTGAGGCAGGAGAGCTAGCATCAATATCAATGACATCTGTGTCCTGACCTCTTGAAGGACCCTCATCAATCATGGGCCTCTTGCCCCTGTCCTGAACCTGTACCTGTGCTGAAGAAGATGGCGAGACCCCTTCCACATGATGTGGAGATAGTACTCGCTATGTCGATGAAGTCAACGAGACCCCTTCCACCCCGGGTGGAGATAGTACTCGTCGTGTAGCTGCAAATAAGGCTCTGGGGCCTTTCTGATATGTTACATATGTTGGAGCATCAACATGCTCGGTCTCATGAATGTCAGACTACTGTGAAGGCCCCTCATGAATGTCAAACTGCTATGAAGGCCCCTCATGAATGTCAAACTGCTGTGAAGGCCCTCTCTCATCATGAACAATCTCAGGAGGTGGGTGTGACACTGTGAAGAAGTCGCGAGAAATGAAATCCTCCCATGGAATACCTTGCTGTGCCAACTGATGCATCACTATGATCTTGATCAGTGGATAATGTTATATACTTTTGAGTTGCTGTGTGGGGTTCTTCCTTTGCACTATGGGCACCATCTTCTCTATATTATGGCACATGAAAAATGGAATGTTCATCATTCGTACCCGGGTAAAATGCATCAACAAACAGATATGGTACGAATATAAACATGAAAATTGGCCCTCACAAGTAAAATAGCACATAATAAGCCTCATCAAGGGTGCATACTCCTCCCTTAGGAATATGAAAGGAAAAACAACAATAAGGTGCCTCATGCATTCGGGTTTGATGTATGGTTGATAATGAAATTTGCCTAGTAGCTTGCACTTGGTCCACTCTTCGCCAACATTTGGTATCCCGGTGGCTTGAGCAAAAACCTTGGGTGATAGTGTGAAGTCCACTCCTGCAAGGTTCACATGACCATTGTGCAAATGTAGGACAAACAAGCGGACTAATTCCCTGTGATGTTGAATTTGTGAGATCCTCTCACAATACTCAAAACATGATTGGTACCGAAAACAAGACAGTGCAAGTGGGCAGGCTTGCAAATAAGCCAAGGAGGTGGGTTCCTCTCTAACATGCCGACCACTTTTACCACTCTTGTGATGCCTCCTAGGCATTTCTTCCTCTGGTTTTGAATCACTGTCATAACCCTACTCATAATCTGATTCGGTTTCTGACATGGTTTTGAAGACAGGATGGCTGAACTGTATATGTTGACTGTGCACACAAGTGATTGTTGTTACCAAGGGGACATAAAGACAAGGGAATTGTTAGGGAAAGGGAAACATGAGGGAATTAGGGGAAATGAAAATAACGAGGAATTTATGGAAGGAAAAGAACATAGGAAGTTATGTTGTTGTAGGGTTTTGGGGTGAAGTAGGTTTTGGGATTAAGTAAGGTTTGGGATTTTGTGAAGGGATATTATGGAATTTTATGGGAAATTTGAAAAGAAATACTGATGAATATGGGGGAAAAAAGGAGGATCAAAATGGGAAAACCTTGGGCAACATATTACTTTGAAACCCTAGCAAACTTGGCCTTTCAATTTACACACTAACTTAGGGTTATTTGCTTTCAATTTTCATGGCATATTTGTCAGATTTCTTTTACATTCATCTTGCAAAAAACAAAACTACCATGGAAAAGAGCTTACTTGTATCTTTCTTGAGCGAAGAGAGGTTTTGTGTGCATTGCTGGCAAGTTACAGGGCGAAAAACCCAACGCATAGCGCGCCCTGCCCAACGCGTAGCGCCCTTTCAATGCGTAGCGCCCTTGTAAAATTACATTGTGAAAACCTTCCTGACGCGTAGCGCGCCCCCAACTCGTAGCACGCCCTTCCTGACGTGTAGCGCGCTATCAAAACTGCACACTTTGCTCAAGAACTCATAAAATCGCCTTTGCAAGGTTGCACTTAGCTTGTGAGAGGCAAATGAGTTGCAAATGAAGAATGATGTGCTTTTATAGGCTTCTTTTAAATTTTCATTTTCCCAAAACCCACTTTATAATGTTTTGAGTTTTGACACTTTTTGAATTTAATTGGCTCTGACTTTTGGTTCTTTTCTTTGAAAAATTGGTTGAAATGATGATTTCTTCTGAAAATTTTTGTAGGGATAGCTTCTAAGGTGCTTTGGCAAAGGAGATAAAGGCTGCACTTTGACATTTGGAGAGTTTGAAAATTTGAGAATTTTTACAAAAAAATGAGAAAATGACCTTTGTTTTTCAAAAACAGAGTTTTGAAAACAAGGTGGAAATTTAGCAGTACAATAGTGAGAATTGTTGAAATGATGCTTTATGAAGGACATCCCTCTAGCCTGCTGGTCCTTTATGACCTCTCAAGACAAAAATTGACTCAACCCTAGACCTAAGGACCTGGAATTTAAAACAAGACAAATGACTCTTTGAAGACTTTATTCACTCAAACAAACCTGAACCAGCAGTGTCCAAACAAGAGGGGGATAAAAGACACAAGCTCCTCCAGCAGAGTTATGGCATGCCTAACAGAATGCAACATGAGCACACTAATGGGACACCTAATTATGAAATGCAAAGAGCTTTGATCTCTGGTGGAGGGCTACTAGACCGACTCTAACAGGAGCAACTATACACCAACCAACTTTGGTACACGTACCACATATATAATTGAACCATAGAGTTTATTTGAACTCACGTTGAGGTCCTTGCCATGTCAACGTAATTTCATTTATATTTGCCATGTCAAAGCCCAAAAACCAATAAACAGATATCACACTTAATACATTAGGACATATCCAAGTCAACCAAAAATAACTGTGCTCTTGGTTCTCTCCATGTAAAGGAAACCAACCAAATTGTGCTCTCGACACTTTCCACCTCACAATAGGGCCATATCAATAACAAATTAAATGAATTTTTCTCTTGGCACTCTCTACTTGAAACTAGGGCTAAACCAGTCAAAACATATTTACTCTCAACACTATCTAGGTCACCAAGGTTGAACCAATTAGAAGAATTGTGCTCTTGGCACTCTTCACATCCTACTACATCCAAAGCAATCAAGAGAACTATGCTCTTAGCACTCTCCACATCACACCAGGGCCAAATCAATAACTAAGTAAAAAAACTATGCTTTTTGTGCCACACCATAAGGTTCCATATATTTTCTACCTTGTGACTACTCGAACTCTGTTAGAACTACGTATGAAGTCTAGGTCTTCACCTTATTCTCCATACCTTGTTTCGATGCACTTTTCTTATGAGCCATGTAAGCAATATATATATATACTAGTGGGAGCTCCATTGGGGGGAATGGACCACCTTTGATAGCTCCATGGAACAAAATCAAATCGCTGATATCTAAGGGTAATTATGTAGCTAAATGGTGACATCACTATGAAAGCATACATGCCATGTGGTCAAATCTAAGTGGGCTAGGTGTCACTAAGATTTGTACTTATTGGCAAGATAAAAGTGCGCTATTAGCATTCCACATGGCATCATGATAGGATGCCACATCATCATCGTTCCACATCATCATTACTTTCCATGTCGCATGGAGCTATCAAAGGTGGTCCATTCTCCCCAATGGAGCTCCCTCTAGTATATATATGCCATGGGACCAAATCAAAGGCTGATATCTAAGGGTAATTAGGTAGCTAAATGATGACATCACTATGAAAGGATACATGCCATGTGTTCAAATCTAAGTGGGCTAGGTGTCATCAAGATTTTCACTTATTGGCAAGATAAAAGTGCGCTATTAGCATTCCACATGGCATCATGATAGGATGCCACATCATCATCATTGCACATCATCATTACTTTCCATGTCATCTTTACTACCATATCATCTTCTCAAACCAACTACTAATGGCCATGAGTCACCATCACCACATGTCCACATGTGATTTGTAGATCCAACATCAAGGTCAGGGTTGCCACATCATCATTGACTATGTAAGGGGTCCACTTGGCATCTGACCAATGGGTCTACCAAAATATTGCCACGTGTCACTACAAGTAGGGCTAGTGTGGAGGGGAAAGCCTTGTTAACCTTCAACCATGTCGACACTTCATATAATTTCATGATATTTTTGACAACCACATTCTCCAAAATATGGACAAATGGACAATTTTTTTGACATCAATCATAGATTTCACCATAAGATCATATATCCACTCTAGTGACACTTGATGTTGGAAAATTTTGGTGTTTTCAAGATAATTTTTGTATTTTTATGCTCATTGCAACTGCCAAGTTCAAACTATCATAACTTCTCATACAAAAATATTTTTTCCAATCATGATAAACCATTGGAAAGGTATTAAATAGAGCTATCTAATCATACTATCCATAGATTCAGTTGGGCATCATCACTTTGATGAAAACTCAATAAACTTTACACTAGTTTATCTTCACTTGATGAGGGCATGTAAGAGATAAAATTATTATACCACTTCTTTTGATACATGAATGATGCTGCTACTTCCTTATACTTTCCCTCTTACATCAATGACCCTAGTTATCATCAATTCCAAGACTATGTCCAACAACATCAACCCACTTAAATATCACCAAAATAATGGAGGAAAGAAGAGAAACATAACTATGCTTTGGTTGCAATAAAAAAAGGTAAAAAGGGCATAAATTTCAAGAAACAAAATTGTTTACCATGGAAGAGAATAATTAGGAGGAAATGAAGGCATCTACACAATTAGATGAGGAAGAACTTATGAACATAAAAGAGTAGGAAAAAAAGTTGGAAATTGTGTCGAACATAGATTTACAAAGGTGTCAAATATTTATTAATGCATTGGTATGTTTTTCAACTCCTTAAACCCTAAATATTTTTGGTTACGTTAAGATTCAAATGGTCATAAAGCTTATTGACTCATGTGGTTGCCATAAATTCATTGATAAAATATTAGCACATCACCTCAATTATTTTGCTTATCTAGTAAATAATTTCAATTTTTAGTTGCCAATGGAGGAAGTATTGATTTAGGATAATTACACAACATTATAATGAGTATGGTTGAATATAATTTGTAAAGCCTAGTGCATGTCATTCCCATTGGAGTTGTGGATGATGTTATAAGGATTTATTGGTTTAGAACATTGAGTATAATATCTACAAACTATATTGGATTAGTCATGAGATTTGAATTGGAAGGAATTCAATGCACCTTGGAAAATATTTGTGAGGAAATAAAATTCAGCTATGATATCCCCTAACTTGATGTAGCTATGTAATTAATTGTACATATGTGTGTTTCCTTTTAAATGTTTTAAGTATGAAACACATTTGAAGAATTTAATTATCAGTAATTTATTACTGCTAGTGACTGATTATAAATTTGTAATTATGATGTTTTATTTTTATAAATAAAGAAATTTGGAAATTAATTTTTTAGTACATGTGGCTGATAGAGTTGAGACCGAAAAATTAATGGTGAAATTAATTACCCATCAATAAGTCTTAGGCATATAATATGGATGGTTAAATTTATAGATAAATTATAGAATTGGCCAATTAATTATTTCCCTAAAAGACAAGAGGTTGTCTTTAGGAATGGGAAACAAAAGCTCATTAATGAGTTAGTAACTACCTGCCACTTATTGATGAGGTGGAGGTAGTTACTAATCACCAAAGGAGGGGTAGATAAATAATTCATCAAAATACTTTTGTCTACCTATTTTTGCCTCATTACTAAGAAAAAGAGGAGATTCTAAAGAGAAGCATGTGGGAAGAAGACAGGAAGGAATTTGTAGACCTGTTATTCTTAAGGGATACTAGTTGGATGCAGTATCAAGGCATGGAGGAGCCAAGTACTTAACTATTAGTTTTCCAGAAACACTTTTCAAGGTTGTATTATTTCCTTATAATCTATTTAGGGGAATAGTAGGCTGAATAGTGTTATGTTTTTCCATTATGGGTAGTTCATATACTGATGAAAAAGGATGGGATGGAAAGAAAAATTACATTAATTTTTTCTTTACTTTGTTACTATTATGAGAACTAGTCAATGGTTGTAAAAATTCTTATGAAGATACAAAAAGGAATATTAAAATATAATTAGACATACAAGTTATATATAAATCTATTTATTTTCATGTTTAAGGAAAGGATACTAAGGATTGTAGAGATAACGATATAATAGAGAACAAAAATGTTTACAGTGAGAGAAATAAATTCTTTTAGCTCTAAATAAAAATGTGCATGTAAAAAAACTATGCATATACACATTTATTTTCCAATATAGTTAAGAATAAACTAAAAAAGTTTCATGTAATTGTTATAATATATACAAATAATACTAAAATCATTCTTTCTCAAATTACAACAAAGAGCAAAGTCTAAAAGACAATACTCATATCTTCATAAAGTAGTATATTGTAAAATTCAATACTAGGCACAAATGGCCTTAGAGAAAGTATTATAAATTATTTGGAAGAAATTTACAAAGCACAGTTGTTGAGTATTCTACTCAAGAAATACGAATAAATATAATTACAAAATGAATCATAGCCATGAGAAGTCACTTCCGTTGAAGTAGAGAAATTTATATCACAAAGAGAGAATTTGAATCATGCTAGGAGGAATGAGAGACCAAGGGGTTGGAATCTCTGTCTTGATAAAGAATGTGTTTGAACAATTAGTAATCTATATAGGTGACTGTGACTTGAAAATATTGAAGGAAAAATGATAATTTCCTTTTTTGAATACCAAAGAGCTACCTATTGTAAGAGAAGAATACAAATTAGTATATAACATAAATAAAATCTTTAAAAGACAGAAAATAATAGGGAGCAATGATACATAAATTACCTTTAAGGAAATATGGTTTAGTAAAGACTCCCTTTTTACTTCACAAGAAAGCAAACATATGGTTAATATTAGTGTAGAAAATTTGGTATAGTTTGGCAATAAAGAATATCTATATCTATATATATTATTGTAACAAGAATGATGTGAATTACTATTACATGTCATATTTTATTAGCTATTTCAATCATACAAAAAAAGTTACAGAGGATAGAGAGAGAGGATTTAACCTCTATTAGTATAAACTAAGGAGAAAATAAATATTTTACAATGAGAAAACGAATATGGAAACCCATTTATTTGTACACAATTTAATGGAAATTCAGCTAAGTTGTAAATTTATACATTAGAGATGAGGGATTAAATATAGATTTCATAGTAATAAAAATTGAACCCAAAAGAAAGAAATCAAATATAGAAATTAAAAAAAAATAACTATATATTCCATATCCTAACAGGGTATATAAGAAATATATAGTTGAACCTTTAGATTACAAACATAACTTATGTTGTAAAATCTATACACACTTATTGACACATGTCACTATTGAGATATGTTCCTAATACGAAATTGAATGACCCAACCATTAACCCTAGGTAGGGTTTAGAAACAAAGCATGAACTCATTATGTATATATGCTTCAACAAAATATAGATTTTTTTGCTTTGATCAGAGCTGAGGCGTGTAAGAGGTAGTAAACATAAAATTTGACAAATAAAACTTAAAATTGACTTTATCGAAAAACCCATCCAAAAACCCACTTTAGAAAATCCTTGAAAGAGATTTTTTTTTTTTTTTTTTTTTTATAACCAAGAGGTATCCCAATAGGAAACATATATAAATTTAACATTGTACAAAAAATTTGTGGAAACCAAAGAGCCAAGGATAAAATATCATATATGTATCTAAGTAATATGTAATTTTTAGACTAATGAAAAGGAGGACCCTTGAATACAGCAGATGATTCTATATCCTTTTCAAATCATTGGGCAAAAGTTATGAATAAAAAAGGGTTTCAAGAATTACTAGTATCTGATGGCTCAAAACCATATTTTCTCCCTTGACTGGTGTGAGACCTGTTAGAGTCGGCCTTGTCAGTCCTCTGTTAGAGATCAAAACTCTTTCTATATTTCATTTTTAGGAGTCCCGCTCCATTCACTCAGATGCACTCGGCTAGGGGCATGCCATAATCTGACGGAAAAGGTCATGCTAGTCATTTCCCCTCATGTTTGGCACCTGCTGGCTTAGGTCTTTTGTCAATGTTCACTAAAGTCCATGACAATTAATGTTCGATATTTTAGTGGACGAGAGTCATTTTCAGTCATTAGGTCTAGGGATTAGTAAATTTGGTCTTCAACCATGTCCAATAAAGCCATGCAGACCAGAGGGAGGCCCTTACAAAGTTATGATTGAAAGATTTTCATCATCATGTTGACAAATTACGACTGTTCTTCAAAACTCTATTTTGAAGAAAAGTCAAACAGTGTATCATTTGTGATAATTTTCAAAAAGTCACCAGTTGATTTCTTTAGGTGCAGTCATGGTTTCCTTGGCCAAACGCCTTGTCATGCGACCCCTGGAAAAGTGCTGAAAATTTCATCATTCTAGCTAAAAATGCAAAGGGAAAAGTGAAATTTAGTGTTGCATTAAATCAGTGAAAAAAGCCAAAATGAAACATTAGCAAAGTGGGTTTTTAAAGAAGAAAAAATTTAACCCATGACTCCCAATGTCTTTATAAGGGATTTTCACAAGCAAACAAAATCATTATGCAACTCAAGGTTATAAAGAAGCATTGAAAAGTCACTGTGAGAAGCTAGGGCGTGTTGGGAGTGAGATTAGAGGCATTTTATAGAGCATGGCGCACACATAGAGGGGCACGACTCACACAGCGTGACCCCGTAGTGGAAAAAATACAAGGGTGCAACGCATATAGAGAGCACGACGCACTAGGTTCGCTGTGCAGCGCACACCCACAGAGGCCCGAAATCATGCCAAATTGCCTCAAGTCACCTTTGAAACCCCTCAAATCGACAGGTAGGCTCTAAATCTTGATGGCTCATGTATTTTTGAGAAGGCTATGGTGGTTCATGCCTATTTATAGTCGCAACAAAAACTCATAAAACCAACCACTAGGAAACATCAAAGCCATTGTTGCTAGGGTTATAGACTTGTTGTGTGGATGGCAAGGTTCTTCCTCCCTCTTATTTTTTCCCTTATCCCATTTTTTCCTATTTCCCCTATCCCATTTTTCCCTATTTTCCCTACCCTAAAACATTCCTAAACCCCTATTCCCTATCCCCTCCACTCATTTGTCAACTATAAAACCCCAAAACCCTACCTTATCAAATCCCCAAACCCTCCTACATATCCCTAAACAAAACTTCTCCCCATAACCCCTATTCCCATCATATTATTCCCCTCCTAACACTCCCTTTTTTTCATTGTTCCCCTTGGAGGCAGATATCACAACAACACCTAGTTGCATACCATCATCAAAGGGTAACCCAAGTACAGTACACACAACAGTCATGGCATCTGAGCATTGATCAGAGTATGAGATGGAAACACAAAGTGATTCATCCTCAGAAGAACAAGCTCCTCAGAGACATCACAAAAGTGGCAAACATGTTAGGGATGATCCAACTACCCTCACAGAATTGCAGGCATGCCCTCTTGCTATGTCATGTTTCCAGCATCTATCATGTTTCAAGTTTTGTCAAAGGGTGGCTAATGTTAGAGTTCATCATGAGTTGGCTCATCTTTTTGTGCTTCACCTACGTGGAGGTCACTCTATCTTGGCCGGGGTCACCTTCAAATTCATACCCGAAACTATCTCACTAGCAACCGGCATAATTAATGTTGGAGAATAGTGGCAAAATAAATAGAAGGTGGACAGGAAACATTATGAGCCTTACATTAAGGCCAGTTTCTTGAGGTAGCTCACAAGAGTCTTTCCATTCAGATATTTGAAAGATGAATATGCTCCACTCATGAAATTGATCATGAAATACTTCAGCTGTGAGGGGAGATTCTCTCGTCTATATGCCTATCACATCAGGTTTCTCATGCACTTTACCAGGGTATGGATGATGAACCTCCCATTTTTCATTTGCAGGAACATAGAGAGGATGAACACCTTCATGCAACACAAGACCCCTTAGCAGCAACTTAACAATGTTTATCACTTTGGTCTTATTTGGATTTTGGTGGATCATCAGTTGGGATTGCAGGGCATTTCTTGGGAGGACTTCATCTCTCGTGACCTCTTCAGCACTTCACAGGTATTATTGGAGGTTGAACATGAGACATGTGTTCCTTCTCATTAATATGAGTGCCATGAGACCACTACTATGCTAGTATTCATCACATATCAGAGAGGCAGTAGCATTTGTTTGCAACAGCAAAGCGAGTGTTATCTCCACCTGGGGTGGAAGGGGCCTTGCTTCTGACATCGGAAATACAGATACAGGACAAGGGAAAGAGGGCCATGGATGACAAGGGGCCATCAGGTGAACAAGAGGCCAACTTCATCCTCATTCAGGATGATGAAGCAGATGTGGAGAGTGCCAAACTTAGGAGGACCATCCAGGAGCAGAAAACGGAGATCCAAGGCTTGTCACTCAATTTGGAGAGGGCCAAATGGATTATCAAGTATTTGGAGCAGAGGAACAAACAACTTGAGGGCCATCATGAGATCATGGAGCTGCAAAGCATCGATGAGAATCTCCAAGCTTCCCAGCATAGGAGGATTGAGCTCACTCGACTAGAGCAAGAGATTAAAAATGACTGTGAGTCTTGGCTTGAGCGTATCAACATCCACCTTGAGAGACTGCTAGAGAAGGCCGATAGGGAAAAAATCATACTGAGGTGGATTTTTTATCATTACAGGGCACGGAACATGAGTTCAAAGGCTCAGATAAGGAGCTTGAAGGCAAAATTGAGCAGAGCGACAAAGAGACAAAAGAGGCAAAAATAGTAAGTTCGATTTTGAATCTTGGTTGAAGCCTTTGTGGCCTAGCATAGTACCTCATATAGAACCTCCAGCCCAAATTTCAAGAAATCTGTGGCAATTTTGGTTACGTGGCAAATTTTTGGTCACAACACAGGTTTTTTCTCCCTGTGTGCTGCGTCACTGGCGCGACGCTTAGGATTGGGAGCTCCAAATTGCAAATAATTTGCATCTTTGAATTCAGCATGCAAAATCACGACTACTGGTGCATGGACAAGAAATTTGAGCATGATTTGAGTCTCCAGGAGGTCAAAAAGACTCAAAAAATGACCTCTCTACCCATATTTTGACACATAGGAAGTAGTCTTGGGAGAATGAAGATTTGGATGGGAAAATGATCACCAAATTCTAAAATTCCACTTGGTTTGGAAAGTAGACAGGCCAAGCTTTACAAAAAGCACACTTGAGCACAATTTGGACTCCTGAAAGTACCTCAAAATAACCTCCAAAGTGGCGTGGCACATATAGATTTGGGCACGACGCATATAGACAAAAAGGCCAAATCACTTCCGCTTCGCGACATTTCGATTCACGACTTTATCCAAGTGGGCCCGATCATATACACTTCACTTTTTTCAGCACCTAAGGAACAATTTAAAGTATTTTCACTATAGGATGGCTTCTATCCAAGTGGCAAAGGAAGGCGAGCAGTAACCCAAGCCATTTATCATTTTTGTAATGCTGCACCTGTAAGTAATGCTTGGCTTTCCACTTCCACTCTGTAATGATTCGAAAAATTCCCCAACTCTTGGTCGTTCTATTTCCTCATGGAATAGTATATTCGTTATATGCAAACCATTTGCAAAGGGTTGGTTGGTTGTAATTTCTGGGAGATTGTGGGAGAGAAACTCAACTCTTCATTGTATATTTTGACAGAGGATTAATGAAAAGCAGTGGCTCTGTTTCATGAGATTCTTGCAGCGTGAGTGTATAAAATGTGTTCTCTTTATGTTTCATACATATTTCATTATGTTTCACAGTTTATTCATATTCATTTCAGTGAAATTTTCTAAGTAAGATAAGGTAGAATTCATTTTTATTGCTCTGCTAGTGGGAAAGTTTCACATATGTGTTCTTCTTCTGTTGAAAAGGATTCATGTTTTTATTCCCTTTTCACCCCCTAAACAATCTTTCAGTTCCACATTATTTCAAATTTAATTGCAAGACTTTTCGCCTGTCTTGCCTCACGAAGTAATCTGTGCCTTTGTATTAAATTCTCTGATCATTGCTGTCCGTTGGTCCCATACCATCCCAGAAACTCAGTCACTCATAAAAAATTGCTTCTTGTATCCATATTTATTTACTAGCCTAAGATCAGTATTTCACTGTAAGTCATCTCGGACCTTTTTGTTTACTTATTTGTTGAGCGTAACTTGGAGAGAGCCCTCTCCTGTTCTGGTAGGGCTAGCTACCAGACTGAGCGTGGTTTGTGGTTACCCTAAATTTTGCCTTCCTTCAGCCTAAGGCAGATTTAGGTGCTAACAAGACCAATATATAATTAATTTAAATTTCTGAGCAAACTCCTTCAAGCCGTGATGGTTTATCGAAGTGATTTCCTTGAAAAAACCTGGAACACCATTAAAAAAAAACCTTATTCACAATCTCATGTAGAAAAATAAGTTAAATAATTTGACAAGAAAAATGGATAAATGAATACATCATTTCAAACTATGAATAATTGTAATAAGAGATAAAGATTTACTAGAAATAATCTCCAAATGATTGAGAGCAGTATGATGTTGTAATGAATAAACCTAAGTTTTTGAAAATACCATAATGCAATAGTCTAATGGAGGTATTAACACACCACAGAATACTAAAAATGGTGAAAAAGCATGAAATGAAACTAAGTTGCAGAGCTTCAGAACCCTAGCGGTGATAAAACAAAATGGGAAATCAAACAACAAAAAGGATAGACATGATAATAGTCATTATTTCAAAACTAAAATCCTAGAATCATTACCATGATGGATTGAATATGAACTCATAACAACCGTTGATATGGTAAGTCAAAATAACCTTCGCGGAGGTGTCAAAATCTAACACGTTTACACATAGAAGGCTCTAGAGAGTAAATACACATAACACATTACACATCATAGTATAATTTGATTCTAGGTAGTAAGGTTAAGTTATAGCACATTGGAACCGCATATACAAAACAAAGAGCAATAATATAGATCTATCCAAGGTATACTACAATGATAAGGGGTTATATATATATATATATATATATATATATATATATATATCTATATATATATATATATTATATATATAATATTATTATAATTTTTGATATAGTTAAATCCCGTTGGTGGGTCGAAGCAATAGCATGGTAGTATAGAGTTAAAACCAACATTGAAGACTATATGTTTATAATCCTAAAAATGAACAATCATATATAGAGATCAAGTGTAAAAGTAGCTAAAGAAATAATATAGTTTGTTAGTAATTTCAAACCTTTCTTCAAATTTTACAATGTTAAGAAGTAAATGACAGGTGATGTATGAGTTTAAAAGTGGTAGGTTAAATTTAAAGGAATATGCTAAGAGGAAAAGAAATGAATATTTTTATAAGAGATATTAAAATTATGTTTTGCAATAGAATATTCAAAAATAAAAGAGATGGTAAAATAGAGTTTCATGTAGTTAGGAATGAGGAGGATGTGATAGTATAAATGCAATATTAGGAAGTTTTCTAGTTTTGATTCTGAGAAAAGCATATCGATAATAGAAAAGTCATTGAAAGAAGTAAACAAAGGGCAAAGAATTCTATGAAGTGTTTATAGGTAGTAATTCTTAAATTTTTTTGTAAATGAGATATATTACAAGTAGTATTAGAGATGTAGGTTAAAACCTTGGGAATTTTATGGGTCTTGAATTGAAATAATTCTTCTTATGTATTGTTGTGATCAAATAATCAAACAAACCTTAAAATGGTTAAAATAGTTTGAAGTATGGTGGAAGAATTCATTGGGAAGACTTCCATATGATCACCTAGAGGTGGCGAAGAACTTAATATTGAATTAGGAATGGGGTGGAGCAATCAGTAATGGATAAAATCAAGAATATGAGCTATTGCAAGTAGTGCATAACTTGAAGGAAAACCTAGATAACGTAAATGCAAAGAAAGAAAAGTTATCAAAAGCTAAAGAATAATAGGAGAAGATTAATGGTTATATGTTAGGGAAATTAGAAGAAGAAGTCATTTTAAGAAAACAAATAAACCTCATAAAAAGAGGGCTAGGCATGGGACAACAAACACAATAGATTTCATAACTTATAGTGGAAGTGAGTCTCGTGAGTTTGATAAGGAAGAAGAACAAAACTATGAGAGTAGTGCTTCCACATCTAGGAAGAGAAGGACTACATCTCAGCTATAAGATGAGTTTAAAAAGTTTAGGCCTCCTAACTTTTTGTGGTGAATTTTAGGAAGGAGCAGAAGCATGGCTTCTCAATCTGTCTAAATATTTATAGGTGTACAATTATCAAAGTAATTTGAAGGAAAGACTAGCAACATACTAGTTGAATAGTAAGGAAACCTTATGGTGGGAGGAGAACAAAGCTATTAGAAGGATTACAATTAGAAATATGACTTGGAAACTCTTTGGGAAAGGATTTAAAAGGAAATAATTAACTAAAAGGTATTTTGATGATAAATCTAGAGTGTTTCATTAGTTAAGATTGGGATAGTCTACTATGGATGAGTTTGTTGAGGTATGTGCCATACTTGAAGGAAGAAAAGGAAAAAATACAAATATTTTTTAGCTATTTAACTTTATCATATAGAGATATAATTTAGTTTGATAATCCAAAAATTATGGATGAAACTATAAGAAAGAGAAAACTGCGTTTTGCTCAAAATTAGAAGAAAGATGACAATTTAGAAAGTTGGATGGCCAAAAAGCATGATAATTTAAACCTTGAGAAAAAGGGGTTCAAGAAACCAACTTTTCCAAATTCTCCCAAAAGTAACCAGTGATGAAATTATAATAGAGGTGTGAATGAGCCAAGGAATTTTTGACAGAAAATGGATAAGGAGATGGAGTAGGGAATTAAAGCTTCTTCGAAGCAACCAAAACACCAATTAAAAGTTCAGGTTGCAGTGAAAATAACTCGTGGACAATTTTTCCATAAAATATAGAAAAAAATGGGTATTGTGAATAAACTGTAGGAAGGTTCAATAATTAATGACATTTCCTGTAATATTCCAAGGATCAATGCAACAATAGATGGAAGATGCAAACAAATAGATTATAATAGTGGAATTCTAAGGTAAAATTTCTAAATAGAATGTTTCAATATTAATAGACCATAGATTTACCTTAAGTTACATTTCCTTTGCCACCATTGAGAAGTGTGAAATTAGGAAGAAAAAACAAATCAAACCTTGGTTAGTATAACTATCCATAAGAAAAAAAAGAAAATAACTGAAATCATCAATTTTTTTTATTGAATTTAAATGGAATGAACCACTCAACTGAACCTAAATGTTTACCTCTGAGGTAATACAATGTGCTAATGAGAATGGATTGGTTAGAATATCATAAAGTAATTATGAATTACATAGAGAAATATTTCATTTGTTTTAACGATGATGGAGAGAACTACACAGTTAAAGGGGTGCCAAGAGTTGTTTCAATGAGGCATATCTCTACCTTACAATTGAAGAAATGTGCTCACAAAGGCTACCAAATGATTTTTTTTTAGGTTGAGGACTTAGATGAAAAAAAAACATAGTTAGATGACTACCCCATTTTACAACAATATAAAGATGTCTTTTTAGAGGACATACTAGGACTTCCTCCAAGGAGAGATACAAATTTCACTTGATCCCATTCATAGATCTATTATGGTGTCTAAAGATCCATATAGGATGAGTATTCATGAGTTAATGGAATTAAAGATTCAATTGCAACAACCTAATAACTAATGTTTCTCTTTGGGGTGCACTAGTTTTATTCATCAAAACTAAAGATTGGATAATGAGGTCTTGTATTGATTATAAGAAGATGAAAAAAATGACTATTAAAAAAAAAATACCCTTTACCCTAAATTGATGACTTATTTGATGAAGTTCAAAAATCATCAATCTTTTAAAAAATTGATTTAACGTCAATATATTATCAAATAAGAATCAGGGATGAAGATATACATACACTAATACACATGGAAAGAAAATCCAACAATGGAATGTAGTGGTATGGATAAAATCAGAAAAACTATATGATTCTAAATGTGCATTTTTTTTAATCTGGAGGGTCATCAGATATCCGACGTAATTTCCTTTATTGTCAAATATATAATGTTATTATAAAAATGTTGAATATCAAATGAATGCTAGGTTGTCTTTGGATAAGGTCAAATTCTTCCATTAATGGATTTTTTCACTGAATATCATACATCTTCGACATAGTTGCTATACTTGTGACGATTTTGAAAGGTTGTAGGCCTATTTTGAGGTTAAGTTTTAAAGAAAATAATCATTGAAATTTTGGTAAGGAAAAATGTCACATAACATTTCTCAAGGAGGCCAAGAAGACAAGGGATTGACATGAGGGGCTTGAAAAGATAAAAAATGTTATTTCCCTTGTAAAAGATGCAAGGGATTGAAGATAAGGAAACTTATAATAACAACAACTAAAAAGAATTGTAGAGACTATGGAGCAAAATATGGTTGTGAATATCATCCATTAGTAAGTTATTCATTCTTTGTCTTTGTATTGTACATTATTTTTGTAGATATTTATATGTATATTGTATTGTAGATTATGTGTATTTGTATTGTTAATTGTATTGTAAATTTTTATATTCATTTGGGATATATTTAGCATATGTTGTGATCTTGATGTGGAGAAATGTTATTTGACTATTATGGTTAGGGTTAATTAAGGGGTTAGGTGGTGTTAGGGTTTAATTAGTTTGTGGGATTAGGGATAGGGGGTTATTGTTTAAGGGTTTAAGGGTTAGGGGTTAAGGGCTTAGGGGTTACGGGTTTAAGGCTTATGGAAATGGGTATGCATTAGGGGTTAATTAGCACCTAGAGGTTTAGAGGTAGGTTTTTTAGGGAGAATTTTTAATGTTTTTTTATAAGTATTTATAACATTAAAAGAGGAACAGTGAATACAATTTTATAGGAAAGAAGATGATAATTATATATATTTTTCAAATTTTTTTATAAGACCAATTTAAAAAGATGACTAGACAAGATAAACGATTCATTTTTTTAGTAAGATGATATTAATAAAACCATTTTAATGAAAAAAATTAATAAAAAAGAATTACTTTACTTATTAAAAAGTTAAATTTATAAACCTTTTATATTATAAAATGATAAGTTTTCTGTAATTTTTATTTCTTGTATAATTACATTTTTTAATAAAGAACTTAACTAGAAATATTTGCTACATATAAAACTATAATTTTGTCTCTAAAATCAAAGTGAAGTAATGTGTGTTAATTAAAAGGATTGTCCATTTTAACTACTTCTGATATGAAAGTAGATTCACATTGATATCCACATTTCATTGGTATCTTGGATGTGAATGGAATCTATAAAATGTTTGGAAAATAAATATATTGAAAGTAGATAACTATTAAAATTGTTTTACCATTTTTTATAGAGTTATTTGAATTTGTTTTAAAATAATATAGTTTCAATATTTGCAAAATAATTAATATTATAATGTTTGAGTTTTTATTATAAGTATTTAATTAATTTTAGTTATAATGTATGGTTTGTTTATAGTTGAATGGGTTATCTTTAATATTGGTAAAAGTGTTATGAATTGTAAGTAAGAGATTTGGGAATTAAGTCACTAGGGTGTTTTCTTAATATTTGATATTATAGACCTAACTAAATATTTAATCAAAGGAGATTTAAAAACACATTGATTTTTGTCCATTATGAAAAATAGATAAAACATGAAGATGTAATGGCTCTTATACTACTAGGAGATGGTTAGGATATTTTTTCTAAAGTCAACTAGGGCTAAAACTAACTAGCCAAATACAAGTTTGAGATAATGGTATAAAAAGAGAGTCAAAAGTTATAATAAAACCTACAATATATTAATTTTGTATTGTTGATTCATGTGGAAAATAAGAAAAAAAAAAGGTAAACAAGAAGTAGTTATAACCTAGTTCAACCTAGGAAACACACAGTTATAACCTAGAAAGGAATTTGGAAAACTCTAAATGGTTTGGGTAAAGCATTAAGTTTTCTAGCTAAAATTTGAGTACAAAAATGATGTTAAAACCAACATAAAATGAGTTTCCTCACAGTTTCCTCTATTAAAATTACCCCAAAATTTTAAATTTACATTTCACTTTGATTTTATTCAATTTAGGGATAATTTATGGCAGGGAATACAAATTTATGTGTGGTACTTATTTTTTAAAGGCAACGATTATGGATTTTATATTTTATAAAATGTTGAAGGACCTAGGCAGCTCTAGCTACATCATCTAAAAAGTTTGAAAATAATAGTCTGAAAGTCTAGAAACATAGCTTTAATAGTTTCTCATAGGTTAGAATTCCAAAAGAGAATGAAATTTAGTACCCTAAACCAGTAAATTCTTCAAAAATCTCATAAAATCATCATAGTCATCCTTTCCCTTTACGATAAAATTTCTAGTTTTTTTTGGATAACTATGAGTGAGCCACTAGTAACTATTACCTTTTGCGCCTTTTCTTCTACTAGTAATCTAAGTCCATAACCTACATCCTAGAACTCAACTTGGTTGTTGGTGGCTTCTCGTAGACCCTAAGAAAATTTTAACTCTTTTTTGTTTGTTGGGGTAGTTGATAACCCCTACCACTCCTTCCACCATAAATTCCATCCCACTCCTACCACCCTAAATTTATTATTGATGTTATGTTCCTATCCACATTTTATTTCACTCATTAAAGAGACTCTTTCTCATTTTTAAGGAAAAAGGTATGGGACACAAACTTTGCACTTGGTGTTTCAAAATGTTTTAGGTGAGAATAAACTTTTTAATACCAAGTGATATAGAGTGAAGAATTCTCTATATAAAGTCTCTTTTTGTGATAAGTAAAGGGTCTCATTTGTTGTAAATTGTGATAAAAATTGAAGTAATATTAAAGCTATAATAGTTCTAGGAAAATGGTAGATTAATGAAATGTTTGATAATCATTAATGGCAATCTTTTCCAAATTTACCTTAGTGATTATCTCTTATGCAATTTAGAACATTCCATTTTGAATTTCCTTTGAATTAGGCACAATGCTTGTATTCTATAACATTCACTTACCACTAAGTACAAAGGGGTGAGTTTTTCACATTTTGGTGAAATAAACCAAGTAGCCAAAATGGAAGAATACACCATTTTGTGTAGAACAAGAGATTGACCTCATGCCTTAGTAAAAAAGGGTTTCCTATGAAAAATGTCTTTAGTGGATTAGCTACCACTCACCTAAAGAAGAAAGGGGATCTAATGTAATTTTATTACTTAGGTTATTGATTTCAAGGTTTATAAGTGAAAACATATGATAAAAATATAAAATAAAAATAAGTTATATTAACAAACACATTGTTTCCCTGATTTTGATAAGCTAACCTAGACAATATTGGACCTGCCTATTTCAGAGTAATGGTGCGAAAAATAGGAATTTAGGCATAAAATGGTATATAAATAATAATTAGAGAAAAACACAAGACCACATAATGAAGAATAAGAAAGACTTATCTTCCTCTTATACATTCCTAGAGCCGTCTAGCCACGAGCTAATTTTAGTAGTAAATTTCATTATGAGAGTACCTTTCATATAAGATTAAAAGTCCACATCCCTTTTAGAAATAAATTTCTAAATTAGAAAATGATTAAAAATGTAATATAATTTCCACTCTCTACTTGCCATAATCGAATATTTGAGAGGAGTTGCGGAAAAAATACATTTTGTGTCTTTTCTCCTCTCATTCTCTTGTCTTATGGAAGCCATTTTTAACAATATTGTAGTTTGAACTTAATTGGTAATGCATGGACCCATTGGTATCATTGTTTGGGTCTTGTAATTTGAGTACATTTATGAATGTGATGGAATGAAAAGGGTTGATTGTTAGGTGATTGTTACTACTTTTTTTTAACATAATCTTAAACATCTTGCTAAATTGCACAAGCTTCATGATCACATTAATTTGTTGTATTTGTTTCTTTCTCCCACCCAAGATCATGGTTTCTTGATATAGAATACTAACTCCTAATTACACTTGACCCTTTGATGGTCAATAACCGATTAACCCCTAAGGCCTTAGCCCTTGAGCCCTTATAAACCCACAAACCACTAAGTACCCCTATTCTTGACTCCTAATTACCCCATATTAAACCATAACCCCTAATGTTCGAACCAATGACATGCTATTCCCTAACCCATTAATTCTCAACCCCTTGTAAATTAAATCATAGTTCCGAAGTTGGTCCTCAAAATTTTCCATCCTCTTAATTTTTTTTCCTACAAGTGAAATCAAGAAAGAATATGACATCATAATGATGATTCCAAAATAAGATCAATATGTTTTTTTATTATGGTTGTGACTATATATATCTGAAAGTGTCTCTCGTCCTACATGTCAAGAAAATATGACATATTTCCTAGACTTTTTCAACATATTCTTAAATAACTTGATGTATTTCACATGCATCATCATTGATTTGTTGTCTTTGTTTTGCACTCTCACCTAAGTTATCTTTGTCTTTATCTTTGTTTTCCTATATTCTGTTTATAAACGTTTGTAATACCGTTTAAATATTTTCTATATATACTAATATTACTTTATTGATTGTAATTGTACAGTATGCCCCGCCTAGGGCATTTCTCAACGAGGAGGATGTGGTTGTAGTATAAGAATCTGTTCAAGAACATGGAGCGAATATTTGGGATCAATCTTATGACCCTATGGAACAAGACATTGATTGTTGGTGTTCTGATATGAATTATGGAATTCACCCTTCCCCACATTAATTTTCAACTTGGGGCTCATTAACTGTTTCAAGGTTACTGTGTAAAGTCTATGTAGGTGTTGGCTCCCTATAATACTAGTGATTACCCCATTACGATTGTAGTTATACCCCTTATTAATATTGTTGTGCCCCTATTTCCCCCATATTGTTATTACTGGCCCCATAGAATCCCTCTATTGTTATTTTTGT
>APFE030001621.1:1569-14948 GCA_000404065.3 Pinus taeda | reverse complement strand
ATCAAGAATTGTTCATTTATGTAATGTAAAGGAGGTTGCCCCCTCGAAGAGGCTGAATTCTAAGGCGTTGATCTATCTTTTCTATCTCTTTTGAGATGGTTTCATAACAGTAGGCCACATGTTTGCTAGCCAGTATTGAGCAGTCAATCAAGAATAATAATTGAATAACAAAAAGCAAATAATAGTAACAATAAGCAAATAAAAATAACAAAAAATCATAGTAACAACAATATAAATTCATAGTAATGCAGTAAATAAATCATTACAACAATAAAGCAAGTGCAATAACCATCATAAATCTACACACACAACTAATCCAACAACACCTGATTAGGAGAGTGGGCCTGAATCTCCAATCAAGGTTGTGGAAAAATATCGAAGATTATTCGGTGCTTAGGAAATCAGAATTGCATTAATCAAAAGGAATTACAATAAAGTTTGTTGTTACACTTTTCGGACCCCCCCGTTCTCATTTCTAGCTCCTTAAGCATTAGTTATACCTTACACTATTACAAAAATAGTACTAACAAACTCAAAGATTCAACAACTTTGTCTGCCCACAAATATACAACAATCGTTAAGGTAGAAACAAAATGCAAAAGATAGCAATAACATGAATCCATCAACTTCTTGTTGGTTAAAAACGATTGTAGTTCCTATCCCAGAATAACACTGCCATCTCATTAACACTCATATGATGATTTATAGCCCACTAGTCATCATAATCTCGATTATGCAAGAAAGCTTTAGTTAACAAGTCGTATAGGAAATGTCTTCCTTAGGACTACGTTTCATTAATCAATATTGAAAAAGACATTATAATTTATCATACCTTCATTGTTGAGACATGAATTAACCTTGCAAAAGGCTATGAAATAGGTAAGGTGAAGAGGATAAAAATAAGTCAAGATAGGCAACTCTATCGACCAACATCTCTCACCAACTGGGTTATTTGTCCTCATGTAGCTCGTTTCCTGTGAAGTTCTAGATTAAACACACTATGACTGAAATAGAGCTATGCAATATCATACCGTGCCACCATATTTGTCCCATGAGGTTTAAGTCCATCTAAGAAAAGGGTATCATTCCACCAATCCTCCTCTCCCACATAATCCAGTGTGTATTCCTAGGAAGGAAACCAAATGATAGGGAAATGAAATCTTAGCCCTATCCACTAGAAACCACAGTGTTGTATGCATGTGATATAATATGGAATTATATTCAAATCCCTAGCGAAATTGGGCCCCCCAAAAGGTTCTGTCACATAAACTACTGATGATGACAACATCCAACACTTTTGACAAGCATCCTAGGCTTCCTCCTGATAAGTAAATATTTGTGTCATAAATCAACAGACCACTTCAGTGTTGTCAACATCTGGTCCTTTCATCCTTCCAACTACAGAAACGTTTGATGTTTTCTATAGATATACACAAATTGACAATGTTCCATTCTGAGCACAAGTGGCCGATTTGCTTGATTTTCTTCAAATGTGTGGAAGGCCTTTTTCCACTTGACCTGATTAATCATGAAGGATGTGAATGCTCTCAGTGAAATGTCTCCCACATATGGTACTAGATTGAATGAGTGATCATTCTCTAGGATGTAACTATGCATATAAATCTCACACATCAAATGATGGTTTAATTGATTATGGGTTCCCAAATCCTTAGGAACTGCATGGGATCTTCCATATCATGGTTTATCTCCTGTTGGGTACTCTCTAGGCAGAAGAGAGTATTTTTCATGGAGGAACATGGCATAAAAATGAGAAGGAGGTCTACAATCCATGATCTATTGCGTTAAGCGAAACATCTCATCTTTGTTTACTTTTAATAACTGCACCTACCCCCGCAACTCCTCAATCTTCTTCTGTAGTTTTTCTCGCATCTACTTGGCCTTCTCCACCTGAGTGATATGATCAACCACCACTCTTGCTACTTGCTCCCAAATTTATTCACTCCTCTTTGGTGAGTTTCTACAATAATAGGCCCACGCTGAAGGATGGAAGCAATAGCCTTCGATTTTTGAATTTTTTCTATCAACATGAATTCCCAAGCCTCTACCAAATGGAGAAGCAATTCAATCTGCATTGATGTTGAGGTCATCTTCTTGTCTTCTGTCTACATTGCTTCTGAAGCTATTCTATCGGTTTTGGGAGTTACATTAGCTTGAATGATATTCCTTTTCTCTTTCTCTCCCTTCTCCGTGACTTTATCACATGTTTTCCCAATTTAGGAATTTCCATTTTTAATTTAATGTTTTCTCTAAATAGTAATCGATACTGGTTCTCGAAGGGGTCTTTCTTTTTAATTCACTACTTGAAAAATTCTTGTTTTATAACGACCTCCTGTTATTTTCTTGTGTCTAATGTTGGGTTTTGTGGATTAACATCAGCAAATTCGTCGGTCAATTTCGTCTTTACTATGACTCCCTCCACTTGTTCAACTACCGATATCAATGGAGTGACTTCAGCGCCCCCTATTGCAGGTTCTGATTTCACCAAATTTCTTTCCAATGCATGAGGAGCCAATATTGGTTCCTGAAGGGTGGTACCATTAAGATGTCCTTCTTGCAATTGTTCTAAGGCCCTGGTTTCTTCTCCTACTTGGTTGGGAATTGATATTGGTCCTATTAGACCAGAATCAATGACCGCATCTCTTTCCATATGATCAGTAGTCGACAATGGATCTTGTAGAACGGTATCAACAGTAACATTCACTTCTATTTTTTGCCAGTTGACACTGGTTCTTGTGTAGCAATGTCACCTACAACATCCCCTTCTATTTTCTTAGAGTTTGACATTGGTTCTTGTGGGATAGTGTCAAGAGTAGCTTCCTCCTCCATTGGTTCAACAGTTGACATTGGTTCTTGTGGGGTAGTGTCAAGGGTATCTTCCTCCTGTATTAGTTCAAAAATTAATATTGGTTCTTGTGGGGCAGTGTCAAGGGTGACTTCTTCCTTAGTTTATCCAACAATTAACATTGGTTCTTGTGGGATAGTGACAACAGTGGCTCCCTCTTCTATTTGTTCAACCATTTACACTGGTTCTTGTGGTACTGTGTTAATAGTGGCCCCTTCCTTTATAATTACTCCAACAAATCTCAATTCTAGAGGAAAAATCTTTTGTTTTACGATGTGGGTAGGAGAACAAAATTTCCTTTCCCCCCTTGGCAAGGAAGCGGGGAGTGGAGAACCAGGAGTAACATCTTTAATTACCACCCCACTAATTCCTTCTACATCAGTTTCCTCAGCTTCACCCCTATCCCTCACATCATCTGACTGGTTTATCGTCTCTTCTTCCCTTTCTTTCTCTGCTCCATCCGATGATTGTTCTGTTACTTCCTCCATAGGTTCAATAGTTGACACTTGTTCTTGTGGTGTAGTGCCAACAATGACTTCCTCTTATTCCAACAATTCTTCTTCAACCTTTACTGGCATCATAGCTGTAATTTCTTCTTCTGCTAGCTCAACCAATTATTTCCAATTTAGAGGAGTTCATGACATGACATCATCACCAAAAATTAGATGAGTCCATGGTTTGTTAGGACTTCTGATGCTTAGCACGACTTGTGTGCAGACTGTGCCATTAATTGAAGATTGTTCCAAAAAAATACCCGAATATCTAAGGGATGAACTTGATGAAACTGGAGACATGCCAAAAGCTTAAAATGATACTTAAAAATGGTAGAGAAGTGAGCTTCACATGTAATTTACCACATCAAGAAGTATGTAACCTTGACACATGGTTGTGGAAACAAATTTCAATCATATCCTTTCCCCTTCTTTCTCTTGCCTGCATAAATAAATATGGAAATTATGGCATGGGTGTTCTCTGAGAGAACCACATCTGTCCTCCTTGCGACAATTCACTAATAGTATAAATAACTTCTTTTATCACTTGAATTTCTAGTCCACAAACTCTGGAGCGATTCCCTTCCAAATTCAATGCGAACTCAATTGTCACCCTTTCGTCAAACCCTTATAACCTTTCAAAATAGATATGCCATCCCACGTCCTGAAAAATATACCATACAATTGCTTAATGCTGAACCTGCACTATGTTTTTTGGCTCGTGTCTAATGGACTAGCAACCCATTCTATCCATTCTTCTGTAGTAGCACTCAAAGTATAACCGAGTCGTTGAGGGGATTGTTAGCCTATAAAGTTTGTAGTAACAGGGATGACTATAAATCCAGGTGAGGGTTATGGCAGGATTGATGGTAATTGTGTTGTAGTTATGGAAATTACTCCAACGCATTGGAAAATACCACAAATTAATGCAAGCTTTAATATTTGTACAAAACACCATTTATGATGCACATGGATATATGTGAAGGGTATGATGGGAATATAAACAGACCATGGTAATGATGAGTGATTAAAGCGAGGTCTAATAATAATGATGAAATGAAATCTTGTATTATTAAATACGAGATCTCCACCCAACTAAGGTATGACCATCCTCGGTCATGTCATAAATGAGATACAAATCAAATCCATAGTCATTCAAGGATGTACCTGGTGGCTTACCCTAGCAAAGTGTCAACATCGATGGAGTAACAACGCCAGTGGAGTATCAACATCGACGAAGTAACAACACTAGTGGAGTATCAACATCGATGGAGTAACAACACCAGTGGAGTAACAACACCAATGGAGTATCAACATCGGTTAAGTAACAACACCTGTTGAGTATTTGCATCAGTGGTGTAACAACACCAGTGGAGTATCAACATTAGTGGAGTAACAACACTAGTGGAGTATCAACATCGACAGAGTAACAACACTAGTGGAGTAACAACACTAATGGAGTATCAGCAAGTGACAACACCCATTAAGTATCCACGTCAGTGGAGTAACAACACTAGTGGAGTATCAACATTAGTGGAGTAACAACATCAATGGAGTAACAATACTGGTGGAGCATCAACATCGGTGAAGTAAAAGCACCAATGGAGTATAAACATCAGTGGAGTAACAACACTTGCAAGCAAAATGAGCACTACAGATGGAGTAGCAGTAGAGTTTTAATTTTATTATTATATATATATATATAATATATTATATATAATATATATATATATATTTTTATCTATTTATGTGTTATTATATTTTATTCAATGTGCGGTGCAGAGGAAGTGCTCTGTACACTAATTATTTCAAAACCAGAGTTATCAAAAATATTCTTAACAAAGGAGTCCCTAGATGTCGAGCGATGATATAATCTAAGGCGATTTCCATTTACAAATAATGGAGTGTGTGCCTCATCTATTGTTGTAAGTCTAACAGCCCCATTATCAAATACTGCATCAACTTCATATGGTCCCATCCACTTAGAGCATATCTATCCCTTGAAGTCTTTGAATTGGGAGTCACAGAGTAACGCTCAATCACCTTTGTTGAACACCTTTTTATTAATGAATTTGTAGTGCCACTTGGTTCATTACTACTAAATTGCAGTAGTGTTATCTACAACTATCAAGCAAATTTCATCTAACTCATTTAGTGGTTCTAGTTTGTGTTTATGGGTTGTGGTAAGGTCCAAACCTACTTCAAGAGCTATCCTGGACGTCTTAATTTTTAATTCCACCAGAAAAAAGGGGATTTTCCATACATGAGTTCATATGGTGAAAATTCCATTGTATTCCACCATGTCCTTCTGTACACCCAAAGTTCTTTAGGAATTTTTTCATCTCAGTTTCACCAATGGTTAGCTACAATCTTTGTGAGGATATTTTCCAGTAGCTTATTTGTGTTCTCGACTTGACCATTTGCTTGAGGATGATATAGATATGCCAACCTATGTTTGATCCCATAGTTTTCCATAAGCGTTGCCATTAAATATGATGTGAATTGTGCCCCTACATTTGAGACTAACTCTCTTGGATTTCAATACCGAGCAAATTTTTTTTCGAATAAAAAGTCTGAGACAACTTTCTCTATGGATTTTTAGACAACATTGGCTTCCACCCACCTTGTCACATAATTTGTGCAGACAAGAATGTAGACTTTCTGATGAGAAGGAGGGTTAAATGGTACATCAAAATTGATAGTCCACTTTTCAAAAGGCTCCAAGACTAATTGAGGTTGTAGTGACATTTCATTTGAATGAATAGGCTGACCCTTCTGTTGATGACTTTCACATCCTGAAACATATTTCTTGGAATCATGGAAAATAGAAGGCCAATAATATCCCATTTGCAACACCTTATGACCAATTCCCTTATCTGCAAAATTCCCTCTGCAAGGACCATCATGGGAAACTTTTACAATATCATAAATATTGTCCTCCCCAAAATAGAATTGGATTTGCTGATATGGTCTAGTGTAGAAGAGCTATCCCTCTATCCATGTATAATAGGCACTTTACTGGATAATTGTTCATTGTTCCCTATATGACAAATGATGAGGTACCTTTCTTGTAACAAGATAGTTAGCAACATATGCATACCAAGGAATGTGATTAGAAATTGCAAAGAGATGCTCATCAGGAAAACTATCCTCTATAGGTGTATCTTCATCATTAGTATTCATCCTAGATAGGAAATCTACTACCACATTATCTTTTCCTCATTTATTTAAAATAGTGATATTAAATTCTTGTATCAATAACAACCATCTTGTAAGTCAACCAAGATTTATCAATTTTTTCATAAGATACTCGATGGTTGAATGGTCTGTGTGAAGAAAGGTGGGGTACCCTATAATATAATGTCGAAATTTGTTAATAGCATATATGATAGCCATAAATTCGTTTTCTATTACTGTATAATTGAGTTCAACAGGAGTTAAATTCTTGCTAACATAGTAAAACATGTATAGTTTCTTGTCCTCTTGTTGTCCCAAGATTGCCCCTATTGTTGTATGAGAAGCATCTATGGAGATATGAAATGGGAGTTTCTAGTTAGGGCCTCGTAATATCAGAGCTTTACAAACTAGTTTCTTGATTTCTGAAAAAGTTGCTTCACATGCATCAATCCACACAAATTCTGCATCTTTAGGTAATAATTCGAAAAGTGGAAATGCTATTTTAGAAAAAATATCTATAAAGTGTCGATAATAGCTAGCATAACCAATAAATATACGTATTTTCGTTGGTTTCTTTGGTGCAGGAAAATTTAATATTACCACATCCCTGGCAGGGTCAACTCGTATTCCTGCAACTGAAAGTAAGTGCCCTAGAACTATCCCTTATTCCATCATCATACTAAGAGAAACATGAGTCTACTTGCATTAAGTACTTTTTCTAAATTCTCCAAACATTGTTTGAAAGAATCCCTGTATGGGGTAAATTCATCCATGTAAATTTCAACATTGTCATTAACTATATTAGAAAAGATTCCCAATATTTCTCATTGAAAGGTAGCGAGCACATTACAGAGGCCAAATGGAAGGAATTGATATTTCTCTAAAGGAAAGTAAAAGTAGTTTTATAATGATCCTTATGAGCTATCTAGATCTAATTATATCCACTAAATCCATCCAGAAAGGAGAATAACCTCTTCTGGACTAATATGTTGAGGACTTAGTCAATAAAAGGTAAGGGAAAGTAGTATTTTTGATTTGGTTTATTCGATTACTTGTAATAAACATAGATCCACCACTTTCCATTTTTGTTTGGGACAATGACTAATGGGGATACCCATTGACTGTCTAAGATTGGATAAACTAACCCAACATCCAACAGCTTCTGTAGTTCTTCCTTAACAATGTTCTTCAAAGCAGTATTAATCCTTTTTTGTGGTTGTTGAACAGGTCATCATTCTTCTCTTATGTATATATGATGGATACATAGATCAACATGGATCCATTTCATATCTGTATATTTCCAAGTGAAGGCTTCCTTCTGATCCTGAAGGGCTTTCAACAATTGTTCACCTTGGGAAAGTGAAAGATTTGGGTTAACATTCAACATTTTCCCTGGATTGATTTCTATAGGAATAGTATTATGGAGTACAATGACAGGAACATTTATTATTTTTATTTCTAGTTCAATAGTTTCTTGCGTAGTGCAGCACATGACAAATTCTAATAGTTTTCAGGTTGAACTAGAAAGTAGGGGATTTTTAGGTCTAAAATGGGCCTCCTAAGGAAATTATAAAATAATAGTGGAAAGAATAAAATAATATTATATGACATCATCAAATTTTGGAGGGAAAAAATAAAAAAACTATTTTTTCAACTCCTATTTTCAACTTATCACCCTATGGGTTTACTCAAATTTCAAGAAAAAACACTCGTTGGATGCGTAATTTGATTCCTCATCCAAAGAGTACCCATGTTGCATACTTTTGATATACCCTACTACATGAAAAATGAGAAATACATGAAAAAACGTGATTGCAAGCACATTTTTCATGTATTTCTCATTTTTCATGTAGCAAGGTTCATCGAAAGTATGCAACATTGGTACTCTTTGGATCAGGAATTAAATTTTGCATCCAACGAGGACCCCAACTCAAAATTTGAGTAAATCCTTAGGGGGATAAGTTTGAAATACGAGTTGAAAAAATATTTTTATTATTTTATTATTTTTTTAAGCTTTTTACTTTTTTACTCCAAAAATGGTGAATCATCCCCCATGGTTGACATCATCATCTTGAATCCTATTGGTTCTTATAAAGTTTATTTTGGTTGTAAATTTTTCTTAGGAGGCCCATTTCCGTAATTAAAAGAGTTGGGGTTACTAATGAATGTGCTAATGGCATCATAGTTAGTTTGATACTTAAAACCAAGAACTTCACTAATTGTAAGAATTGGTCTAATGTTTTCATTTCCATTTTTAGGCTCATCCGATGGTAAAGGACAAGATTCTTGGTGATTTCCCCATTGGATATTACCATATTTCCCGATCAAAACCTAATGTAAGGATCTACAATAGCAAGCCAAGGTCTTCTTAGAATCAAAGGATGCCCTCTGGCTGGAGATTGAGTATGCAACACCAGAAGATCAATAGGGTATTGCCATGAGCCTACAAAAATAGTAACGTTTTCCAACTTCCCTACTGGCCTTATAGTGAATTGGTTTGCAAGTTTTAGGAGTGTAGGAGTTGGTTTAAGATCAAGTAATCCCAAGGTAAGTACGGTTGTGAAAGTTATAACATTAATTGCTACTCCTAGGTCTACCAGCACATTTGGGATGCCTAGTGAGCACCAATATTGCAGCAATAATGTTGCAACTCCTGGGCTTCCTACTTTACATTTATCAACCCGGCAGTTCGTAACAAACTTGGAAGCAATGGTGCTTTATGCACAAGTACTAGTTCTTACTGCAGGCTGTCACTTGGTCAGCTGGCACAAGATCACTAGGAGCTCAAGCCAATTTCTATGGATTTAGAAGAAGCTCTGTATGTGATGAAACAAAGGAAAGCTTACTCTACAGAGGTTACTCTAGTTACAGAAAGGAAAAGAAAACTCAATTGTAAAGTAAACCTAGCAAACCCTACTTAACCAACTAATCCTACTTTTGCAGAGAGAGAAATGAAAAACCATGAAATGAATGCCATTACTTAATATAGGAAGTAAAAAAAATCTACTCAAGCTATTTCTAGAAGTAAATTAGAAAAAACATATTTTTGGATTTTTATGTATTTTTATTTGAAATTTCCATGCATGTAATTTATTTGTTTGTGAATGTGGTAGTGATTTGGTGGCGATGGAGGGTGACTTTGGGATTTGCAGAGGTGTAGGATGGTGTGGATGGGTCCTAGGAGGGCTTAAGTGGCCTTTTGGAGGCTTTTCCCGCAATCGGACTTCAAAAATAAGCCTATAAGAAAATCTACAGGAGGCTGCAGGGGATCTACAGGAGGTCTATAGGAGGATGCTGAGAGTAGTTCTGGAGGTTTTGAAGGCAGGAAAGTGGGTAGAAAGGGTATATGAAGGCTAGTATGATGTGTTAAGGTGTCTAAGGTCCATCAAGAATGATTAGGAGAAAGAAATATGGTTGGATTTGTTCAAGGAAAGAGAGGAAATCTGTGGAAAAGTGCAGAAACTAAGGCAGATTTGAAATGTACTATGGGGAACCTATGAGGCACAGATCCAAGAGAGGTTGTGATGGATGATTGATAAATTTTTGTGAGAAGAGATTTTCTACCAGAGAACTAAAAATCAAATATTGAGATTAAGTATGCAAGGAAACTAAGTACATAAAAAAAAAATAGAATTTTGCATCAAGCTAGTCTAAACTCTAACTAGGAAAGTAAATGTTGAGAAATGCTACAATGAGAGAAACCATGGAAGGAAAATTATTGTAAGACAGAAATGAGCATGGTGAAAGAGATCTACAACAAAGCATTAACCTTCTAACAAACTGCAACACTAGAAATCCTATGGAAAAGACAAATCTATGTTTTTTGTGGCAACAAGAGGGTCTTGACCTCAGTTGATGGTCTCAAAGGGAGCAAAGGAGGCCAAGGCTTTGTTGATGGCCTTTTCATATATTCTTTCTATCACTGTTCAACCTTCTATGTGTTAGCTACCTATACCAATAGGTTTCATTTTTCATGATTGGCAGGGGAAGTGCCAATATGATCTACTTTGGTGATACAAGGTTCTCATATTCTTGTGGAAGAAATATACTTACATTTGGTTGATGTTGCCCTACTTCTGAATGGGTGATCCAACAGCCTAAGCTGGGTCATGCCATGTTTCAATTTTTGTTGTAGATTAGAGAAAGAAATATGTCCAAACAGTTCAATCTTGGCAGGTAAAGTAGATAGGGAGAGAATGAAGGTTCCCAACTGCTTAATCTGGGGCCTTGGAAGCAATAAGGGTAGTTTGTAGATAGAAAATCAAAAGAAAAAGCCAAAGGAAAAAGAAAAGGCAGAGAAGGGTTTGCAAGTCTAAGTGCACCCTCCTTGGAGTAAAACAGAAAAATGCTAGGCTAATAGAGTGGGTAGTAGATGGGTTGCAGAAAGCATGGTTTATGGCATTTCACTGGCCTAAGCAAAGGTAAAAACATGGTGCCAGTGCAGATTTCCTATTTCAGCAGTCTTACAACAACTTAATGAAGCATGTCTAACTTCCAGATTAGCCCCCATCACATTCATGGCTAACATCCCTATGCCACCTATGTTCATGAAAGAAGTTAAAAACTTTTGTTGGTTCTTGTTTCTTTAAGAGCCACATTTCTTGTGTAAAAATTATTTTCATTTTGATCTACTTCCTAAAAACTAAGTTGATTTCATATAACAACTTAGTATTTTACCCCCCTCATCCACCTTTTTTCACTCTTATTAACTACTAATCTATCACTATTTAACTCCTTATACCCCCTATTCCCCCTATTACTCTGTAAATTTGGCAAAAAACCCAAAATATCTATATATCCCCTTCCCCGAACATTATAGCTCTATGTATCGTTTTGAATGTTTTCAAATGCTAAAACATTGAGCGTGACCCAAAGAGCACTGGAAAATTAATCTTGGGATTAATCCGAGATTTGCTTGGATTAATAACCTAAACCCTCTTTGTAAATAAACCTGTGTAAAATCCCATTTTAACACGTAACTCTGCAAAAAACCATAAAAACCCACTTTTTATAATGTTCCGCCGGGCACACATTTCAGAAAATAATAATATTTTATTTTCCTCGCATTCCATATTGTCCTTGCATCTCATCAACCCGTCGACCGTTGGATCTAGGCTTTCCCATCCGAGGGCCCACATTCATATCGGACGGGCCCCAATCACCGAACCTTACCACCCGAGAAACTGTCAGAGGGTGACGTCAGGCCTCAGCCACGCGTCACCCCCATATTTTCTCCAGCCGCCCTCTAACAATACCATGACCGTATCCAAAGCGGTCCGAGAAAAACCACTTACTACTTGTGCTTTACCGCCTGCCCACGTCACTGCTACGTCACGCCCATGTCAATTCGACTCGGCGCCCTGTCAGCACCCCCGCCCGCCAGCGCTCCGACATGTCCGCCACCTATGCAATCCCCATGGACCAATCATAGGCTACCACGTCACTTGATGATCTCATGCTGACGTCACCTGACCCTGACCCCAACTGATGACGCCATGCTGATGTCATCCAAAAAAAGCACCAATAACCCAAAAAGTCCATATTTTAGCCAAAATTCGTGTTTTTTGTCACTTTTGCCAAAAATAGTGTTGCTCGCCTCTGCATGCAAATTACGACCATCCGTCGCCAACCTGCAGAAATTGACCCGAAGAACATTGGCGCCTTCAACCCACCTGCATTTGTGACCATTGCCGGCAATTCACCAGGTATTTATCCAAAGCATCCCCTCCACGCTTGGTTGTGTCCATAATTCTCCAAAACTGAATTAAAAAGAGTGAGGAACCTTGTATTTACGAGCAAATCCCCCGTGACCAGCATTCATTTTCAGTTGTAAGGTCGAAATTCACCTGCTGAGTCCACATTTAGTCACATTTTCCTAAATTCACAATCAGTGCGCGCATTTGTGGACTTAAAACCTGAGCTGCACTAATTCACCGGGAAAACAGTGCTACTAGTCCCTGCATTTGCTCAATTAACTCTCTTTTGAGCATTTTACACTATTATCACCAACAGTTTACCCCATTTTCCCTTACAATTTGCCTTACTTTTGCAAAAATACCCCTCTGTGTTGTTCTGCCCACTGAAACCAGTTCTAGTACGAGTCATAAGTACTACTTAACCATGGAAACACCAGTAGCCCTGAATATTCAACCTCTGAATGCCCTACACAGAGAGCTAGAGTGGAAGGCCCTGGGTGATAGAGATTACCAGATGATAGACTCATCTGCCATGAGTTCCAAATTTAATATCCACCTGTAGAATGAGTTAAAAGCACAATATCTCAGTGGAGCTGGTATCTTAGGGATTTGGGACTCCAACCTGCCCATTTACAATCTCCCTCAAGTCAATGTCCTCGTAGACTTGATAAATCAATGCCATTCCAGCTATGATCCATGTCAAAGAGCTATTCTCAGCCCCTCAGGCTCAGTATTGTTCCATATCACCCCTGAGGCCATTAATGAGATGCTACACTTTCACAATGCAAAGCTCCTAACTCCTCTCTCCATCAATGACTTGTTAAAGAAAGGGGGCAAACTGTCCGGTGCTCAGATCATCAACATTAATCAGTTATTTGTTCAGCCAAAATTTGAAGCTGTGAGCACCACCCCTCCTATAGGATATCAATATCTCAATGAGCTGGGAAAAATGCTTGTGGATTTGATCAGTTACATCCTAGGTTATGGGTCACATGAGGATGTTGATGAAACCATTATGGCCATGCTGTCCATATTCTCCCCTGGAACGCCTCCTGCTGTGCACTATGATTTTTCTACATACATTGCCAATAAGATTCATGAACAATTGATGAATCTAGAAAGGGAAAAGGTGTTTAAATACACTAGGTACAT
>APFE030001620.1:0-10116 GCA_000404065.3 Pinus taeda | reverse complement strand
CTACCCATTACTACTTGGGGAATATTTCAAGATAGAGCAACTTCCACCGAACCTTGAGCTATCTCCCATAGTGCCCCTTAGCTAAGACCAGCTTTCCTCTGGAATCTCACTGCCATTGATTCTTGGTGATTTATTTTATAGACTTCTTCGCAGTAAATTTTAACAACATCTTGCTTTAAGGTCTGCAAACGTTTTAGTCTAGGTCTTTTTGTTTTAGTTTTTCTCAAAAAAGTTATTTTTATTTTTCTTTAAAGCACATTTTTCTCTCCACAGTGATTTAGTCCACCCCACTTAGTATTTCTCTCGAATTAAGTGATTAACATAATAATTCTCTATCTTTATGTTAATTTAATTTCTTTTATTCATGCCCAATGGATTTTTAGGAGACTTTAAGGGAATGTCCTACATAGGTCTCTTCACTACTAGGTTCTTTCACTTTACATTATTTTGAGAGATGGCTCAACTCTGCAGTACACATACTCTTATATTGATTTCGTGCTCCTTCCCTAACATGTTTTCATACATGCTAAACATGTACTTCATATTTTCATTTGTGCTTTCCACCTACACCCAACAGCTATCCACATGCACCCAACAAGGTCAGCATCATCGATATATTATCACAACATTACAATAGATCCTTTGGCTATGCCCAATGATATGGATACTGTTTACTTATGAACTTCAACATATGGAATTGTAAATTGCTTTTCACATTGCTCACATAGAGATAACAATAGTTAAGGGACAATCACATGAGGAAAAAAAATATTCATAATAACAACATAGGTAATTAAAGAATATCTTTTCATACTCAAGTTTCATGATTGAACAACATAAAGTAATTCACAAATGTGCTACACTTATTTTCCTTTAATTCAATCCCTTGAGGTGTTTTTCTTTTAATTTTTTATTTTTTACCAATTTGGCCTGCAGTGCAGGTTATTTATGAATATTGCAACATGTTACTTCTATATTTAACCATATATTCTTTTTCATTTGCATGAATATCTTAACACTCACCAGGTTTGTGTAATTGGTTTCATCACTGCCAAACATTTTCACACACACCCTTGTGTATATCTGTTAAAACAATACATCAATTAGTAAAAATTAAGTCTAGAAATTTTCCTAAGTAGAAATCTATGAAAATATCACGCTTAATTTGTTAGGCCACGCTAGGAAATTCTATTAACATTCCTAGTTTATCTTGTGACATTATTGTAACATTTTTTTTTTTATTTTTTAATGGTCAATCTTGCTTGAGAAAAAAAAAAAACTAAGTTGTGAAGTTTCTTATGAAACACCAATGTTGATTTCTAATGTCGTAAAATTTTGAGATCATTTCATTCTTAATATTGCTACCAATCTGGGATTTCTTAGCCCTTGTCAAGGTCTAATTCACTTGTCCCTAAAATAATTGCATGTTTGCACTCCTAAATTTAGCTTCGATCCATTTTACTCTTATCCATTTATATGTAAAGTTGATGGGTTCTATCTCTTTTCTGTACTATCTTTTATTTCCTTCATGATCTTCTCATTTCTTCGCAAATAAATTGTTGTTATTACTATTATTTTTATCTTCATAGTCCCCCAATTATTCTATCTACTTTGATATTTGCTCTAATCACCATTTCCGGTGATATTCTTATTTTGTCTTGTGCTTTTATCACCTACATAGTACATCCTTCTAATTTACCATTGAAGACTTTATCTCCTTCTTTTCTCATTCCTCACACTCTATACTCCCATTATTGATGGTAGTCATTCATTTAGCCCTAAAACTTCTAGTCCACTGAGGAATCAACTCTCGAAATTATGCTGATAGCATCTATTTTCGTGATATTTATGTCAATATTAATTTAACTATTCTCAAGAAGGCTTCATTGAGTACCTGTTGAAATTTACTACACAATATTTACATTATAGTTGTTCATATTCCCTCTTTTTACTCCATTTCATGTGTAGTCTATGTATGTACAACATGCTCCTAGTTTCTAGAGCCAAGACCTTTCTTATATGGTTATAATCACACAAGGAAAATGGGTTTTGTTTCTGGTTGTAGTATGGCTTAAAAATGGACACATATACATTTTTTTTCTTTTCTATCCATTTGAGTCTTAACCATATACATGCACAACTCGGTTTCGAAATGATTTGTACATAGGAACATTGTACATTCTCGATTCATAATTTAAATTCTTGAATTTTTATATTAACTCATACACACACCTATATATATCTATATGTTCTTTTCACAGTATCCCAAATTCTCTACTAGAAGATACCCATACTTTCTTCTAGACTACACTTCATATGAAATTGTTTGTTTATATGGAACCTTTTATTACAAGGTTCTTGTACCACATGCTATGGCTTATTAGGCTATAAGGTTGACCCAAGCCTTTTACAACAAGATGGTCAATGTTTTCTTTTCCTTAGTATCTCTTTCTAGAACATAATAGTAGTACACATCCTCATTATGTAAAATTATGCATATAAGCATCATAGGAGTATAAATATGTACTTAGGTTATAAATAATAATCTATGTAATCCTATTCTTTAATATCTTTGTTCCACTACAATTTCTTTGGGGAATTCAAGAATGACATGTGTGCATCTATTCTAGCTTTTGTATCTCGAGGTTCTATAATTATCGCTGGATTTATTAAAATTTTGACCTCTAATGACTAGGACAAACAATTCATTTATTCCCCATAATCATGTACAACTTCCATTTGAATATCAACACAATTTACATGATATTGCTTTTATAATAGTTACAAGAGTCTTTCTATACAAGCACAAGGTTCCTGGTCATAATTTTTTTTCTTTTTTTTGACAACCATCTTATTCTTATATATCCAACCTTAAATTTAGATATATATACCAACCTTCTTTTAAACAATGAAATAGCTTCCCACTTTCATCTGTGTGGGATTTCTAGGGATGTCTGTTAATAGAGATTTTGCCTCACCTTGTAAACTTGTTGCTTTGAAACATGAACTACGTGGTTACTCGCAATGGTGGTGACCTTGATTGTAACCTTGGAGGCCAGAATTTATTAGGGTTAGCCGAAAATGACTTGTTCTATTCCATGTATGGTCACACAAATTCCATATCTTCCTCTAGATCTTGTTCTAGTACGTATAGATTCTCTCTAAGGAAGTTCAAATCTTTCTACAAGGTATTTATTTATTTACCCATCTCTTATTCATTTTCTATTTCTATTTCTTAAACCCATGTTGTAAGACCCTCTTATGCCAATGTATAAAATTTTACTACTTTATTCACCTTAACTAGAAAACCAAAAAAACCAAAAAAAAAAAAAGATTTTCTCCCTTTTATAGAAAGTGAGTGCATGAAGTAACATTATTGAATTTGTAATATTTAACACTAGCAACAAGCATTTGTGAATTTTTTTACAAAATGCCAGTATACTTGGTACATCTCTTCTTATAAACTGTGTAATGGTATTTCATTCTTTTTTCTATATTTGGTCATGTGCATGTCCATATATGCGAGTTACTTGCTTTTCTTTTCCCGTTTATAACTGCTCATTCCTCTCCCTTTTCACGAATTGATTTAATAGTGATTATTTCAAGTCTTCAAATCTTATAATACTTTGGACATTTATGTTTTTGAAAGTGACAGTTCATCACACCTCAGACTAATCTAGCTCATTTCTATATTCTAGTTGCGGGTTGGCCCATAGGCCTCAATATTTAACCTATAGCTCTCATACCATATGTCACATACCCCATTTACCTTAGAAAATAATTATTTTTAGTGTCAACTACAATTTCCTTCTTTATTCTTTAATTCGTATAAAAAATTCATTAGTTTAATTATACCTATGATTCACATGGAATTTGATCCCCATTTTGTTTTTCATCAATTGTTTTCATACTTTACAATAAAACCTTTCTTGTTAGCAATACAATGATTTTCAAAGTCTAGTAATTTAGAGCACAATATAAGTGCCCTACATTATTTTATAATATTTTGTTCTATATGTATAACTATTATTCATGTATGGGGATCCATATACTCCCATTGTATTAAAGAAGGTTTGAGTGTGAGTTTTTCCTTGTTTCACTAACCATGAGTTTCTTTATATTTCACACACACACACATATATAAGGAAGTTATACCTAAAAATACTAGGTGGAAATTGGAAATGGTACTGTTATTCCAAGATTGATTTAAACTTATTTCATATCTATGTATGTGAGTGAGCATATTAATGTGAGACTTGAGGATCTAGCTACATGCCCCTCTGCTTGTATACTTGGAAAAAAAGAATAACTACCAGCTAATCGTTCCCATGTGCACCTCACGTGCCTAATAGACTAGACCATGGAGAGTGGTAGATTTTTGGGGAGGTGTGGACGGTCACGATTGTTTGGGAAAACCATAGGGTTTCCTTTTTAGTATCACCTCTGGTGGCCTTTGATTATTCTTTTTTTTTCTGGAAACAAAATATGGTGTCCATCTCCAACAAGCCACCAAACTCTTCTTACATTGTTTCTCTAGTTTTAAGGTGATTTAGCTCAAATTCCTAGCTAGACATTGCAAAGCTCGTTGGATATTTCATCTCTGACATGATGGTAAGCTCTTATCCCCATTTATGTGGCATTCACAGTTGAACTAGAGTCAAGTTGCTTCTTGATAGCATTAACATTCCTTATTTTTGTTTTTAGTATCTTTGGCTTGCCCCTTACATGCCTGGCTTCCTGGTAGAGGGGTTAATATTCTCACACAATTTCTGAAATTTCATTTTTGGGTGTTGTTCGATTAACTCATTAACGGTGCTTGAGAAACAAATTTCCCTTCCTTGTTTTCTTTATTAAATTTTCGATGCCATTCTTGCAAGATGAAACCTTACTAATTTCCATGGGGGTTTCATCCATCACTATCTTAATTTCGTTGGCCTTATTTATAAGATAATTAGGATTGCTACATATTATTTTCCTACCCAACTAAATTTTTGATTGGAGAGAAAAAGTACACGTATCTTTTGTTCTGGTCTACCGAGAAATTCCTTGAAGATTTCATGACGCAGTTGCAAACTATATTTGGGTAATAAGGTATATATCAGTTTGGTGTTGGTTGCCTGCACACTCCCACTTCTTTTAATTTCATATGAATTTCAACTAGAACAGATTTGTTCTCCTCTTCTAGAGGTGCTTCCGAACTTGATTTCCCTTACTTTATTCATAGTCTATAATAAGGGTTTCCATGTTTTTTCAATTAATTTTGAATGTTTCCTACATGATGCCCATCGTCAATACTCCTCACGATACTCTTCCATAATATATATGAGAGGGAGAGATTTGTATATTTACTGACTCCTCAGGTTGCTGTTGTTACAAAGGTAAATTGATGTTCTCGCAAACATTTCATAAGATAACTCCTATACCTTTTCTCCTTGTAAGAATAAAATATTTTTTTCCCATTTATTTACCTAGGTGTATATTCCCAGTGTTTTACATCCATCACAGGTACTTGTACTTCCAGGAACTCTTACTTTTCCTTTTATTTATTTCATAACAACTTGGATTTCCATTACCTCCCATTAAGGCTAATTCTTTCTCTCTGCTCAGATGGGACTCTCTGCTACCATTCCCTCTAGCATTTATATTGTAATGTGATCAGCTAGGGACTAAGGAGTTGGCCTTACTCATGGAATGTATATCTCATTCAAAAATTTCTCTCTTTTTCCATTTAATAGCATTAGTTTATCAATTCTATGAAGATTCTAACTGTGACTTCTCACCTTTTTTCTATAGGTATAACATTTGACACTCTAAGAAATATTTGCATCTATTGGGTATTAACTTTTCTTCTTAGTCTACACTTTTACTCCTATTTTGTTTACCCTCACATCGGTCATTTTCCGAGAATTTCACATTTTGTGCATGCATCGTTGTGATACATGACTTTCCACTAGGAATTTTAGACTTTTCATATAGGGTTTCTTAATTTTGTTGACTTCAACCCCATGTGGGTTTACTACAACTTATTTGGGTTATGATTTCCTATTGTCAAGGGTATTGGCCTTGAGCTCTAAATGTAATGGATATCCAGTTATGTCCTTGGACTGTTGTTCATGTTAGAGAATTTTGTCTAATGTATGAAATATAATTTAATTTACACACTATTATGTTTAAATGAAAATTTCATTAATATGCTATGGGTCATACATTTGCATCTGTTCTTTAATGAGTATTCGAAGTCAACTTGAATTCGTTCCTTTTTCTACAAGTTTTATAATTAGCAATTTGCACGAAGTTCTATGATTACTTCCAGCTTAAGTCAACCTTTACAAAGTTTGCTTTTAGTTATAATTCTAGTGTTCACCAATGGTTTCTTTATATATCACTCTAGCTCTACTTTTCATATACTCATTTCTACATAACATTTACAGTAGCTTTATAATAATTACAGTAACTGAAAATATTTAGGTAATTATTTGGTATATCTAGTATACACTAGATTCATCATACAATTTTTCCATATTGATCTCTTATGGGACTTACCATTGTCACATATTTATAATATTACACTACTTTCTTGCTTTGCAATCATTTTTGGTTTTCTAGAATCGTTGTATAGACAATCTATCTCTCACACACACACACATATATATGTCTTTAAGCTTCACTATTGCATTTATTGTAATATTTTAGTGTCCATCTTTTTCTATGAAGCCCCTCCTTATACTTTATGTACTAATCTTTTGTATATTAACCACTAGTTATCTAAACTTTAAGTAATTTCATTATACAGTTACTTCTAATATACTTTTATAAAATGTAAGACTTCTAGGATCTGTAATGTGCATATTCTAGATAAATTAATATAAATAGAGTTATGTTTATACGAACAAGCACTCCTTTACTTACCTTTCTAGATAGACTTACAAATATAAAAATATCGTACATTAAGAGATATGAAAATGATGGTAATCTCTAAGTTTCTTTTCTCTTAGACTATACATACTTTCTAATAATAATAATACATCAAAAATATCATTAGATAAGTTTTTTGTTTTCTTTCTTCAGTTGCTATCTAATATACCCTTAAACTTTATTCTCCCACTTATTTTCTTTGGAGTTACAAAGAATTCCAAAAGTTCCTAGACATCATTTTATTTAATATCAAATAACTCCAATATGACATTAACCTTTATAGTAAGATGGATCCTTAACTTCACATTACTTTTCTCATTAGGAACTTTTTTTGACATGGTTCTCCTAGGTGTGTGCATATCAAAATATTAGACAAAGAACAACAATAAAAAAGATAATACATAATCTTGCATGTGGATATTATAACATCAATATCAACACAAATACACATTCTTGCTCCTCTTCTATCACCATAGGTTATTGAACTATGCAAAAATAAAAATGAAAGAAGGATTTAACAAAAGTTCAACTACCCCTTACTTAGGTAATATTTCAGAATAGAGCACCTTCCATCCAACCTTGAACTATCTCCCATAGTTCCCTCGAGCTAAGACCTTCTTGCCTCTAAAATCTTCCCCCTCATTGATTCCTGGTGGTTTATTTTATAGACTTCTTCCCAACAGATTTTAGCAGCCTCCTACTTCAAGGTCTCCCAACCTTTTTACCTAAATCTTTTTGTTTTAGTTTTTTTCAAAAAAATACTTTTCTACAATGTGTATTATTTCTTGATTCATGGTGGTTTATTTTATAGACTTCTTCCCAACAAATTTTAGCAGCCTCCAACTTCAAATTTTTACTAAATCTTTTTGTTTTAGTTTTTTTCAAAAGTATACTTTTCTAAAATATGTATTATTTATTTTTCTGCATTTAATATTTTTAATAGTAACAACCACATTTAGAAACACGAATTGGATCAGCAAACCACCAATTTCAAATTTGATTCTGAAAACCACCATTTTCAAATTTTATTTTGCTATTAAATCATGAATGGATATCTATATTCTTGGAAATGATTAGCATGAAATCCTATAACAATACTTGCACGAAAGAAATACGGGGCACGAGAAACATGAATATGAGGCAGGCCTCTGTGTGGTGGGAGAAACTATGTTTGGTTCAAGAGCCAATTAATTTCCTGGTACATTTAAAGGATTGAGTGTGAGCGGTGACTGAATCGCGAAACCGGTCTCCTTCGACTGCCATGTTAATATGATGCGCTGACGCGTGCTTTCCAGCATCAATGGAGCTCTCATAACTCCTCATTAACTCACCCTTGCCGTTAGCTTTCACTTGCTGCTCCTCCTCTGATTTTGCTTTGCAACATCCAGGAGGACTTGGAGCATTGCCTGGGCATTGAGGTGCAGCTGGAGGGCACATAGAAAGTGACGCCTCAACGGAAGAATGAACGTTACGTTGGTGTGAAGGAGTTGGAAGATGGGGATTGGGTTTAGGAAGGGTGTTGTGAACGTTACTACTTTTATGCGGTTCTCCTTCGACTGCGATGTTAACTTGATCTGCTGACGCGTGCTTTCGAGCATCAATGGAGCTCTCATAATTCCTCACTAACTCCGCCTTGCCATTGGACAATCCAGGAAGACTTGGAGCATTGCGTGGGCATTGAGGTGAAACTGGACGGCACACAGAAAGTCCTGCTGCCCACGCCCCAACTGAAGAATGAATGTTCCGTTTGTGTGAAGGAGTTGGCAGATGGGGATTGGGTTGACGGGCAGCAAGCACGAGTAGGGGGTTGCGACCATCACCTCCAACCGATTGCCATCCTCCTGCTGCCGCGGCTTTAAGAGAAGATTGAATGTTACTGCGAGCATTTCCGTCGGGTTGAGGTGCAGGAGAAGCTGCAACCCGAAGAAAGGGGCCTTCCTTAAGCAACAACGTCGACATAAGTAGGGCGACGGTAGTAAGTAGAATGACAGAAACATTAGTTTTCATTTTCCTAGGGTAAGGCATCATCCTTTTCTGCTCTTATGTTCAACGAAGGCTTTGGTATCGTGACAATCTTCTGTGGATGGGTTAGATGGTTGATAGCATGTAAGTATTGGAGATAATGAGAGCTATGGAAATAGTGTGTAAATATTGGAGATAATGAGAGCTATGAAGCTATACTTGCATATGAAATATTTGAGATAATGAGAGTTATGGAAACGTGATTTATGGTTGAGTTGTAGTTGCAGATGAAATATTTGATGCATGCATACAATGCATTACGAGGGAGATTCGGTTTTATATGCATACATAGAGGGGAGGAGCGGAGGCACACCCTGACCCTGGATTGTTGAATAAAATTCAAATTAATTACAGATTGTTCGTTCGTGGAGCAGACGGAAGATAAACGATTGTCTAAAGGTCGCAATGGCAAAGCCCCGCTTTAACGTTCAAACTCCTTAACGTTAACCAGTGGTTTCAACTTTGTGGGTTGACTCCGTGGAGAGAGCGTGGAATAGTAATGTGTGAGCGGGTTGGGATGTTTGAGTTTGTTGCTTTATTCATCTCCGGTGATGAATTGACTTGGGGCTAATGGAAGCAGAAGATTCTTGGATGTCAAATTTTGATCCGTAAGGGAAGCGTTGACGTAGATCGTACAGATTCGGAAATCTTGCAAACTAGGTTTGTGAAAACAGCATTGTCGGACCCATTCGGATTCGGAACACTTGCAAACTAGGTTTGTGAAAACAGCAATATCGGCCAGATTGAGATTTAGAAATCCAATTACACACCAAAAACCAAACTTAAATTCTAATTTATAATAATAAAATGTTTTTTTCCCATTTATTTACCTAGGTGTATATTCCCAGTGTTTTACATCCATCACAGGTACTTGTACTTCCAGCAACTCTTACTTTTCCTTTTATTTATTTCATAACAACTTGGATTTCTATTACCTCCCATTAAGGCTAATTCTTTCTCTCTGCTCAGATGGGACTCTCTGCTACCATTCCCTCTAGCATTTATATTGTAATGTGATCAGCTAGGGACTAAGGAGTTGGCCTTACTCATGGAATGTATATCTCATTCAAAAATTTCTCTCTTTTTCCATTTAATAACATTAGTTTATCAATTCTATGAAGATTCTAACTGTGACTTCTCACCTTTTTGCTATAGGTATAACATTTGACACTCTAAGAA
>APFE030001616.1:3700-25287 GCA_000404065.3 Pinus taeda | reverse complement strand
GAGGTGCTGATACTGAAGGGGATGCGATGAACTTCTCCAATGCGATTGCAATATCGCATCGGCGGGGAACAGGAAGGTAGTTCAATTGGACATTTGGCGCTTGCGACCGCCGACCGCTGATATCGCGATATCGCGTTGGTTGGCGATGGATGGGTCATAACTTGCATGGAGAGGAAACTTCGATCTTGCGATGCGATATGGCCTTCTATGGTCTGCGGAGTGTTAAGGAAGTCGGCAAGGGGTTTGTTGTGGTCGAAAAGGAGTAAGTAAGTGGGTGTGAAAGGCATTTGAGGCTTCGGAAGGGGTCTGATCACCTCAAAGGGAGTTTATACTCTAGAAGGAGTCTATTGTATTTGGAAGATGGTTTGAAGGGGTGGCATGAGGGTTCTTGCTAAGTTTCTGAGCAATTCTCGGGGGTACTTATGGTTATTTTTCAACCAGGGGGAGGGATATTTACATAGGGGATGATTTACATAATATTAGTAAGGGGATGGGAAAATATAGGGAGCTAAATAATAATGTTAGTGGTTAATATGGAGATGGTAAGAAAGCGCTAAGTTCAGGAGACCTTAGCCTGTTACAAGGGGATGGAACCATTCTTCAGAGAGAGTATGGAACGCCTTTGAGTAAAGCAGATCTTTACCCAAGAAAATGCTATGAAAATGATGAAACTTTAAGAGGTATCAAGTAGATCTTGACCTCTTTTGGGGGAGTTAGTTAATGATTGGGGGAAAGTGGAGAAAGGGAGTTAGTTATACCTATTTTTGAGCTTCTTCGCATAGAACTGTCTGCTGATTGTGTCCTGAGTAAAGATGACACCTGGAAATATGGAACTGATCAGCAATTAAGATTCAACAACCTCAAAACTACCTACCCAGCCTATTTACCTAACATTTTTTCTTCTTTTGATTTGGGTGCACTTAGACTTGCATACCCATCATTCCATTTTTTCTTTTGATGCTTTCCTATCTACAAACTACCCTTATTTCATCCAAGGGCCCAGATTAAACTGTTGGGCTCCTTTGCTTCTCTACCTATCTAAGAATCTGCCAAGATTAAACTGTTTGGACAAATTTACATTCTCTATATTCTAAAACAGGAAATTTAAACCTAGGGAGACCAAGATTAAGCTGTTTGGACCTCCCTTTAACTGAAAATTGGCGATACCGAGATAACTTCTCAAAAATTTGGAAGGAAATTAAATGAACTCTGAGTGGCCTTCTTCGCTTGGAGACTGTTAAGCAAATATGGAACATTGCAGCATGCAAAGTATGCCATATTTGGCCTGTAAAAATGCCAATCATGAAATATGAGTAACTTGCTGCAGCAGGAGGCTAACAGGGTCTAAACTCAAAGCTACGTGTAATCCTCTCCATATTCAGGCCCCCCATCTCATACATCACTGTAGCAACCCCCCCGAAAAGAAACTTCCTTTGACTTTTCGAACATGTCTCCACCTCCACTTCATCTCCCGACCTCTAGTCCTTAACTACCACGTGGCCCCTCCTAGAATCCATTCATAGTCTGAAAGAATAGGTCCCCCTAGCTTGCTTTTAATAGAAAAATAACAGTGAAAGAATAGAGAACAAATTTGTGTTTCCAACACAATAGTCATCAAACAGAATGAAATGGGAATAGTGGGACAACGAGACACTTCTTATAGTGAGACAAACCACATTGCTTGTTTAAAGGCCCACTCACCACCAAAAATCCCAGAAACAACATCAACACTCAACCGACTGATATTTTTAAAACAATTTAGTCTATTTTTATACTTTTGTAATAATTTCATGAATTCTGTTTCAAGATATTTGCAACAAATATTGATATTGTAAATCAATATATTTTGTAATAAATTTTTATAAATACTTCATCATTTGAAGTAATAGTGGTTGGTTTTTATACAGAAGAATGCTATTGTACATTGTTGAAGCATCAACGGATTTACCAGTAATACAAAAATCTCTTTCACATGATTCTTATGTCAAGTTGTTGGTGAAGTTCCTCTATTGTTTTATGTGTTTATATTTCTCTGTTTATCACACATATTTGTTTCTTAATATGAATTATTCAATATATAACTAAAGGACAAAAGTTGTTTAAATCTACAATTTCCTCCCGGCTTTGAATAATTTCCATGTTTTCTATTGAACTTTAAATATAGAATTCAGGTAACAATGCTTTATATATAAAGTGAATCTTAATCTATTCTTCCTTCCCCATCCCATAAACTAAAAGAATCCAATCAATTTGCCTATCCCGCCCTATGAGATCTATTTGTAAACATTGAAATCGATCCATACTTATGAAACAGATTCCATAGCCCAATGGTAATCTAGTTATCAACCAATCATTCAAATACAAATCAAACCTTAAACTTCATAACTAGCCTAATCTTTAATACACAAAGTTAAATCTTATAGAGAGTGCCCTCTCTAAAGCTGGCAGGGCTAGATCCCAACTTCAAAAGTAGGTTTGTGGTTACCTTTGTGATTTTCTTCTGCAACCTCATAAAATTAAAGAGTGCTAACACCTGGAAAAATGAGCTCGTAACTGTTCAATGAGGAAACAAGTGGAACAATATTGTAGTGTTGGACATTGGATGTAGCTTTCACTTTGGCAGTGGATTCTAGAATTCTTAGGAAGGAGGTGAATACTGGTATTACTTTGAGGGTGGAGATGTGAGCCTCTGGATTCCCTTGTTGCGGATGTAGGCATCGTATCCTTTTATTTTTTGGTTGAGAAAATGTGCATGTGCATATGTGTATATTATTGTAAATATTGTATCGAGCTATGTTATAAAGCTCCATAGACAGTATGATTATTTTCTGGTTGAAGAAAATGTGTATAAGAGTATGTGTGGTTGTTATTGTAAATATCGTAATGAGATGTGTTATAAAGTTACTATAAACGATATGGTTGTCATGTTTTCAGTAGTATATCATGGTAAATACTGCAATGAGCTATGTTATAAATATCCATGGGCAATATGTTTTGGTTGTCAATAATCTTGCTGGTTCAAGGTGTCATTGAACACCAAGGATGGTGTTTCCCCAAGGGGGAGGGTTCTATAACAACCCTAGTTAAAATTCCATGTGAAAAATATAATACTAAGGTCATGGGACACATATTCCAATATGAGTGGTGGGAAAAAAATCCTAGTGGGTGTTCATTTGGTCTATTATGGCTAAGGAAATTGGCAAAGGCAATGACAAAGGATTTGAAAAGGAAAAGAGGTATTAATTGGCATTTTATTTATGAAAATAATGGGAATTAGGGAAAAAGGAAGGTGAGAGGTCACAGATTTCATGTGAGGAGGAAATTGAAGAAAAATAATGGAAAATGAAGAAATTAGAGGCCTCATTGAGAAAAATCCTTCTCAAGATCAGTTGGTAGCCTTTTGACAGGTTTTGGTGGAGCTCCCTTCTTTACTCTCTCTCTCTCATATTCTTGGACATTTATATTTTCTTGGATCACTCTTGGATGAGGGTGGCATACTTGGGATTTGGAGCAAGAAGGAAAGGGAATGAAGGAAAGTGCAAGATGATAGTGGGATCAACAACTAAAACTAGATTTATTTGTAGGTATCAAGTTGCATGTATGGTTTCCTTTCTAGTTTTTGCATGCATGGCATATGCATGTGGTTTCTTGGTTATAACTTCTCATTGGCATGGAGGATTTCCTGCATTGACAATGGGTTTTCATATCCTTTCCATTTCTTGGACAGCCATTGTTATACAAGATTTATGAATGGATATAGAAATATCTCCCCTAGGTTTGGTGGCTAACCTAGAACAAGAGAATGACAAAGAACCCAATGTTTTCCTTAAAGTAGATGAGGGGAAGAAACCTATTTGGAATTTGTCATATGTTTCACTCCTTCTTTGGCTTGAATGCTTCAATCCTAGCTCCAGCTAAGAAGATTATAACCTCCACAACCAGATAACACAAGCCAAAAAACTACGAGATCTATGTAGCATCATCTATCTACTTTCAATAGATCAACATGGTATTGAAATACATGAAATATCAACATCACATATAGGAAAACAAAATAACTCTTTGTATTGATATAAATGGAGTGAGTGACAACCATAAATAGGTGTCGATCTTGTAGAAGAGCTCCTCCAAGTTGTTGACTTTTCCTTCCCTTTTCACAAAGTGTACCTCCAATCACTCTAAATGTATGAAAGGATAACTCTCATAACAACACCATAAGGGGAGAATCACTCTCCGAAATTCATCCCCTTGCATATGGAAGTATGTAAATATATAGAGGAGTGAGGTAATTTGGGAGTTCTTATCCTTTTACCATTCTTAGGATTGAGATCAACTCATGAGTGATTGAAAATTTTTGTGGTGAGAATGTTGAGAATGATTATTCGGAATATTAACCACAATAGTCATTTTTATGTGGATGTTTCAGGTCTATAACAACACTCATCGTTAGGACAAATCCATGAATAAGAGAGAGGGAGAAGGAAATAAATATTGAAAGGAGAGATGAGAAGAGAGAAAAATGGTTGACCAAAAAAACCCTAATTAATTAATTAATAAAACAAAAAAAGGTTTTTTACTTTTTAAGAAATAGTTAGAAATAGACATATTTAATAATGATTATTAATAAAGCTTATAATGGTGAATTAATAAAGATAGGAATAAATTATTATTGAGAGAATTAATTAAAATTCATTAATGGTAATAATTATTACTTAATAATGAATTTTGATTAATAATATAATAATTATATCTAACTAAATTAATAAATATGTTTCTTGATTAAGCCTCTATTTAATAATAATTATTAAGTCATGAATTATAAATATTAATGATAATGATTTTTAGAGTGATGAGAGAGGTTAATAATTATTAGGGGAAGTTATTATTATATAATGGAATAGAGTTAATATTTAAAATTAAGAAAACAATTTAATCTTTAATGAGGTATTAGTATATTATAATCAGGAGGATGCTAGTTTTTTATTATAAGATAAGAAAAATAGGAATGGAAGGATGCGGGAAGGGACTTCCGGTAAAGAAAAAGGAGGGGAAGTTGAATAAGAGGAAGATGGAAATGGAGGGGAGAGGATGAAATTATGTAAGGCTTTGTTTTGGTTGGTTTTGAGAAAGTATAAGAATCCAACTTCTACTAATTTCAAGACCTCCATCTCTATTCCTTTTGTGGGGATGCTTTATAATTTCAAGAGCTTCCCTCATTTTTCGTTTGTATTGGTGCTTCTCTATAGCAATAATTTTAGCATCTTCTAGGAATATGTGGTGACATGTCTTGGCTGAGTGTTTTGCAAGTGTAGAAGACTTAGTTTTTCTATTTTTGATGTCAGCACCATGTTCTTTTAGCCTAATTTTAAAGGATCTCCTAGTCTGTCCAATGTAAGAATTCCCACATGAACACATGACTTTGTAAACCCCTCCCAATCTCTCCAATGTAATAATTCCCACATGAACACATGAATTTGTAAACCCCTTTTTTCTGGAGGTGATCTTGATGGGAGGATGAGACCTAAGGATAAGGGATGGAAACTCCAAGGTAGGATAGAATAGGATTCAAGATTTTTGTCTAAGGTAAATAGTTACAATAGATCCTAGAAGCTTATGGAAATGGAGGCTTCAGGATTCTCTCTTGTTTTCCCCTATTTATAGAACCAATGTAGGTGTAAAGGGGAGAAACCTATAGGTGATCAACGTAGGCCACATCGGAGCAGCCTATAGCTGAACACTGTCCAGCAAGAGGCCAGAGTGCATTGGTCCTAAAACTGGCTTAGATGATGCATTTTATGGATGAAACTATGGGGAATTATAAATCTATGCATAGGGATTTGTGCAATGATGATGTAAATGAGGAATAGGATGTGAATGATCCCATTAGGAGGTTGATTGATCAGATGAGACAACATATCCTATAACAGAGTGCCCCCTAAAGTGCAAAGTCATAGATGATGACTGATGACTAAAGTGCTTTACCTTGTGACAAGTCAAGATCAAGAACAACCAACAAGCTTCATCTTCTGTTACAATACATTTACATCATGACATTCTCTTGTTGAGGGAGGCATACTCATACTCAAAAAATAATATAATATTACATGTATAATGATCAAAATACATGTCAACTAATGACTGATCGTGGACCCGTGACTGGATGACTATCAGTAGCCCAGATGACAGAAAATAGATTTGGGGTCTTCTATATTGTTCACACGACCAAGCAATGTACGAGTTTAACCATGTGAATCAATGAGGTGAAGTCGAACATGGTAAACACCATTTGATTACCAGCCAATGATGTGAGTCGTTAATAGACACGAGAGAAACCACCGATGATGTTAATGGCTCTCAAGGTACTCAAGTACGATCCTTATGGTGTGAATAAATGAGTTGATGTTGAAGACCACACAAAATCTTTCAATCGAAGGCCATTGATGTAAGCCTATTTCCAATAGTGAGGAAACATGAAATTGATGTACGCAAGCACCAAGGTACCAATGGGTGTTTCTAAGTCAACTTCCTGGACAAAGTGCTAATGTCGACAGGAAGCGACCCGTCGAAGGAGGGCCTTGATGTATCCCCCATCAATGACATGAAACAGGTATCATGATTGATATATAATGATTCTTATATAGAACTGGATCAGGAAAGGGAAACATGGAATGAAGGCTTAAGAGTATTATAACAAATATAAGTTGAATGATTTCTCTTTAACACACCAAAGACACTGAAATGGAGTTAGAAACATTGACCCAAAACTTAAATGGAGGCTCTGTGAAAGTATGACGAACGAAAAGACATGAATATTACCCAACCCAACAGCCACAAAGATGAAGTGAAAGAGGATCGTGTTGAAGAGAGACTCGCTGCCATTAACAAATGAAGTACCTTGTTTTCTCAATTTCCCCAACCATATTGGTCAGTACCTCTTTATTTTTTAACAAGTTTAATGAGGATAACATATTCTTGATCTGTAATTCCATCCTTCAGATGAACCCCTATGAGTATATTTAATGAAATTTGAGAAGGAGTGGTTCGGCCCCATCATGATCGACGAGTCCACCACTATTTGATGTTTTAACATGTCCAACAAAGGTAAAACTTGACTTATTTTTTATGTTTAGAGAGTTCTAAAAAGAGGTGAACAAGAAAATCCAGATGTCCATTTTCTTAGGTAGTCCCTTAGGTACGGAAAGGTAGAAAAACATACCCAAGAGAACCTCTTAGTCATGTTCGACTAAGGTATTCATTTTTGGTATCTAGTCTATATCATTCTAGAAAAGGGTTAAAATTATACTAAGTAGACGTCTTTTCATTTGCTTTTATGAGTTCAAAAATACAAGTGATTGATAATATTTTCATATTTTGGGGGTCTAAAAAGGGATGAAAGAGAACTCCAAGGGGTTCCTTTTACGTAGGTTTAAAGAGCCCAAAAAAGAGATAAAAGTGTACTCTTTTGTCAAAATAACATGTTTAAAGCACAACAAAATTCATCAAAAGTTGTCAACCTACTCAGAATCAACACAAAAAAGGATTAAACATACCTGTTTCATAGTAAAAATGAATCATCATTAGGTCAAAACATTAAATATGAATAAAATAATGAACGATATGACCATATATACTAAAAAATGATTGTTCATCTTTACCATTTCATATTTACCTTCAATAGTGAGAGTTCTGAGTACTTTTCCCTTGGTCTTCTACAGTTGATTGCGGTCAATCCAGTGGATGATTTCAAGTATTGTCATTTCCAAGTAGGAGCTAAAACCCTTCTCTTTCTTTCAGTGGTACCATTTTATGATTTCAAGAAAAATTTCTGAGTTTTTTAGGGCCCTGGGGTTCCAAAAAATTTCCCTATAACCAACGCATGCCCAGAGGGTTGAAAAGTGCATTGCACCTAGGTAGCAATGCAGTGAAGGAAGAGGTGCAACGCTCTAGTTTGCTCTTCTAGGGTGCATTGGGTGCAAATATAAAGATTCTTTATCAATTTCTCCTAAAAACATTTCAAGCTTTTTGGATGAAAATGATGATAATGAATCTCTTGTTGATGTTTCAGGGGTTCATCAACATAAAATGGCTTTCGTATGGAGAGAAAGAGAACACGAGGAACAAGATTTAAATTTAGAAAATGATCCTGCTACCATCCAGGAATTTTAGAACCGTGGATTACTAAAATTCATTTGGCTTCCTAGTACGAGGCAATAGATGGAGTTTTTGAAATACCTTGTTAGTTCATGGGATGTTCAGGCACAAGCATTTAGATTTTGGGAACATATACTCAACATAAAGGTAGATGATTTGTACTTTCTGATAGGACTATCCATGAGGGCCAGTGCCCCCATATCTCTCCTTGGTGGGAGAAGTGGTGGGGAGACAGTGAAAGATTATATCACCACCTATTGTAGACCTCGAGCCCAACCAACAAAGGATTGAAATATTAGTATAAAATATATGACTCAGTTACCTTTGAGAACAATCCTATTTATTATCACAAGATTGGTAGGTAGCTCCACATTTCATGTGGAAAGAATACCATCTAGGATTGGAGTGTCTAGAGCCAACACTATTCAATTGGAGCAAGGGAGTTCTGGTCAATATGAAAGAACAACTGACTAAAGAAAAAGAGGGAAAACTAAAGAAATTTGGATACAGTGCAATCTTAGTTTCTTTTGCATTAGAGCGATGTCATCACTTCAGCCTTATCATATTATACTCGAGCCTATCGATCTGAGGGTGCCACGGATGAGGAGGTGGATAGATCACATGTCTCGACATGCAGGGTCATCGATGATCAACTTTCCACCAACCTTCTTCATATGGTTACACAAGTAGTTTCTCATGATCAACGACTATCCTTATGCAAGCATGGATTTCTATGATGACCCTAAGCTTGGGCTTCCCGAGGGTGAGGAACGGGGTGCTGCAGGTAAGAAATTTTGACCTTTTAAAGTTTTACAATTTTACAATTTTTTAATGTTTTTTGATGTTTCTGAGACTAAACTATTGATGTTTCATGCAGATGTGGGACCAATTCAACCTATTGTTGCTTCATATCTCCATTGTACAAAGGAACGACAAAAAGAAGAGGCAGTAAAACCAGCATGGGTTGCTATAGTGGGACGAGATATGCTACAGGATCCAAATGTTGTTAAGGTGCTATCATAGGTAGAGCATCACACGGAAGGGTTGACACATGGAATTGATGATATTGCGGTCGACCAACTTCCACTACAACTTCAACAATACATCATAGGAGTGCCTAGTTGTATTGGTCAACTATGCGTAAGATGGCTCGTGCAATGCCATTCTATCATTGACACCTTTGATTTGTCTACTTAGATCTTGCATGTAGTGTTTTATATGGGCGACGTATGCCATATGTGTCTTGGGCACAATTGTTTTTAAAACCAAACTTATCTCTCTCTCTCTCTCTCTCTCTCTCTCTCATATATATATATATATATATATATAGATATCTATATCTTATATATATATATATATATATTATATATATATATATATATATATATATATATATATATATATATATATATATATAATATATATTATATATATATATATATATATATATATATATATTCAGTGTTTTTGGGTTTCCATTGTATTTTCAATATGATGTTATGTGAATTGAAAATTAATTACATTCGTTGCAAATGTCTATCTAAAGCATGATTAGCTAGGGCATTTGTCAATGTATTTAGATTTTTAGAAATGTGCTCATATTGTATGAAATTGAATTTTTTTCTAGAAGGCATACTCTTAAAACCATACGTAAGATGGTGGGACTTATAATTGAATACACACCAACAAGTTGTAGTACTATGATTTGTGAGTCAAGTATAATAACTAAATGAAGGATACCATGTGCAATAGCATCAGATATTAGTTCGACCACTGCACTATACTCAACGATGTTATTGGTGGAGCGACCAATACATTTCCCTTGCAGACTCACTAACTCGCTATTTGGAGCAAACATAGCCCATGTTGTAGAAGACAGGTTTCGAGTATTATGACTGACACCATCAACATAGCTAATAAAAGTTTTAAGAGATACCAACATCTGCAAAACAAACATAACAAAGAATCAACAGAAACCATGTAAAACTCTGAAAAGACACACTACAAACACAGTCAACACACCCATAGATAGTATGTACATAGTGAAACCTACACTTGAGATCAAGTATAGTATTTTTTGAGGTACAACCCATTTCTAGGTTCCGCCAGGGGAACTCCATCAAAATATACTAACTCATGGACCCCTTTTTCAAGGAATCACTTGGCAATGTATGTGTTAGAGTCGGTCTGTTCAACCCTTCGTCAGAGATCAAAACTCTTTCTTGAATGTCATTTTAGGTGTCCCATTCTACTCATTGACCTGCATTCCATTTAGGAGCATGCCATAACCTGACGAAAGGGCCTTACTTTTCATTCCCCTCATGCCTTGTACCTACTGGATTAGGTCTTTTCGCCAATGCTTATTAGAGTCCATGACAACCAATGTGTCATATTTTAATAGGTAAAGAGTCATATACATCATAGGTCTAGGGTTACACAAAGTGAGTCATTAAAGTGTGCATAAGGTCAGCAGGCTAGAGGGAGGCTCTACACATGTTTTTCTTTGCAAGTTTCATTGTCACATTAATGGATTACGACTGTTCTTCAAAACTTTGTTTTGAAGAAAAGTCAATATTTTGTGTTTATGTAATATTTTCAAAAGTTATTCGGTTATTCAGTTCTCCAGGCGCAGCCTTGGTCTCCTTAGCCAAATTCCATGTTAGTGACCCCTACAAAAATTTACCAAAAATTCTATCATTTTAGTCCAAAATTCAAAAAGGAAATGTGAATACAGAGTTACATTAAATTGTGAAAAGTGCCAAAAATAAAACATTATAAAATGGGTTTTGGAGAACCAAAAATCAAAACCATGTCTCCAATGTATTTATAATAAGTTCCCCAAGAGGTTCAAAGTCATTTTGAATGCCAAACACCAAGAGGGAACAATTCAAGGCGAATTTGGTGAGCCAGTGCATGATTTGGGTGGAATTGTTTGAAGTTGGGTAGTCGCGGCGCACACAAGAGGAGGCGCAGTGCACCCATTGAGCGCGGCGCACAGAGCTGCAACACACAGTATGTTTTCTCAAACGCGCGGCGCACCCACACAACGTGGCACACTGGGTTTGTGCGCGGCGCACAGGACCTCCCACATAGAAATTCAACCCGGTTTCATCAAAATCAACTCATTGAGCCTTGTTCATCATTTGAAATGCATTTTGTTGTGTTAAGGGGTCAAAGGAGGTCAACTGAAGGTTTGGAGGAGCAAGATTTTATTTGAAGAGCCAAAACACTATTTGAAAGGCCGCGCAACACACCAGAGGAGGTTGTGGTGCACACAAGCTACGCGGCGCATAGAGGGCAGCATCACAGTGAAAATTTCCACTGTCACGGCGCACCAGAAGCGCGCGGCGCACTGGGTTCTTAGTGCGGCGCACACACCAAATTCCGAATTTCCATCAAAACTTTTGGATTTTCCAGGTAGGGTTACCATCTCAATGTTTCATCCATTTCATGCTAGTATAATGATGATTTATGGCTGCTAAAGGTTGCAATAAAAACTCTCAAACCTTACCTCTCAAAGTCATCAAGCCAATTGCTGTTAGGGTTTTAAACAATTGTTTGCCACCAAGTATATCCTTTTTCCATCATTTTCTTCTCCCCTTGACTCCATTTGTTCCCCAATCCTTTTGCTCCCTATCCCCTAAACATTATTAAATCCCTATCCCCAATTCCCTTCTACCCATTGTCAAATGTAAAAACCCAAACCCTACCTCATATACATTTCCCAAACCCTCCTACATGTCCCTAAATATAATTCCTCCCCATAAGTCCCTCATCCCTTCATATCATTCCCTTTCCTAACACTCCATGGTTACATTTTCCCTTGGTGGTAGATTTCAACACATCTTAACAGCAGTTTCATACATCAGCAGTCATTCAAGGCAGTTTGTATATCAGCAGTGATGTCGTCTGGTCATTCATCTGAATATGAAGTAGAAACTCAAATTGACTCATCCATTGAGCTTAATGTGCCGAGAAGGCCACGAAAAGGTGGCAGACATGTCAAAGAAGAGCCTACTTCCTTAACTCAATTGTAGGCCTACCCGCTTGTGATGACATGCTTTCAGCAGATGTCATGCTTTCAATATTGTGAGATGATCGCTCAAATTCAGCATCATCGGGAGTTAGTTCGGTTATTTTTTTTACATTTGCATGATAATCATGTTACTCTTGCTGGAGTAGGCTTTACCTTGACATCAGAAACCATCTCTCAGGCCACCGAGATACCAAACATAGGGGAAGAGTGGAACAAAGGGCAACAGCTGGATAGATCATATTATAAACCTTACATCAGGCCTAGCTATTTGAGGCAGCTCAGGAGAGTATTCCCATTTCAGTTTCTGAAGGAATCTTATGCGTCGTTGATGAAACTCATTATCAGATACTTCAGTTGTGAAGGTCGCTTCTCACACCTCCATGCATACCATATCAGGCTATTGATGCATTTCACAAGAGTGAAATTCATGAACACTCCATATTTTATGTATCAAAACATCAAGAGGATGACCACTCTTGTGCGGAGGAAGAGTCCAGCACAGCAGCACAACAACATTTATCATTATGCACTCATCAAGATCATTGTTGTACATCAGCTTGGCCTGCAGGGTATCACATGGGAAGACTTCATATCCCGTGATTTTTTCACAGCTTCAGCGGTTCATCAGGTGGTGGTTCATGATCCGGGTGAACCTTCACAGCAGCATGGAGGTCAGGAGGCAGAGACTACCATTGTTCCGACATATGTCACTTATCAGAGAGGCATGAGGGGATTATTTGTAGCAACACGATGAGTACTATCTCCACCTGGGGTGGAAGGGGTCTCGTTGCCATCATCAGCAGCACAAGTGCAAGTACAGGACTGAGGCAAGAGGCCAATGCAGGAGGAGGGGCCTTCAGGTGGGCAAGAGACTGACTTGATTCTCATTTAGGATGACGATACCAATAGGGGCCCGCAAAGTGCACATCTTAGAGAGGTCATTCAGGAGCAGCAAACAGAGATCAATGCCTTATCCCTCAACTTGGAGGGGGCTAAGTGGATCATCAAATACTTAGAGCAGAGGAACAAACAGCGTGAAGACCAGCAGGAGATCATGGAGTTGCAAAACATTCGCAAGAATCGCCGAGCTACCCAACAGAGGAGGATTGAGCTCACTTCATTGGAGCAAGTGATTAATGATGACCGGGAGTCTTGGCTCGAGTGAATCAACATCCACCTGGAGAGACTGTTAGAAAAGGCTGACAAGGAAAATGCATTGTTGAGGCATATGGTTGTCCATTACAGGGCATGCAATATGAGTTCCAAGGCTCGAATCAGGAGCCTAAAGGCGAAATTGAGGAAGGCAACAAAAAGACAAAAGAGGCAAAAAGAGCAAGATCAGCTTCAAATCTTGGCCGAGGCCTCTTTGACCCAACATGACATGTGATGAACAAGGTACAGCCCAAATTTCGAGGAATTTGGAGCACATTTTTGCATTTTGAAATTTTTGGGGCAAAAAACAAGCTTTTTCTCCCTGTGCGTCGCGCCACGTGGCACGCGCTTTTCCTAGGGAGCTCCAAATAGAAAAAAGTTTATATTTCTGGGTTTTTTATGGAAATTTATGTATGCTCATGGATTTCTTAAGGATTTCATCAAGTTCTGGGTCCCCAAAAGGTCAAAAAACACTCAAAAATGACCTCACTACCCCTATTTTGGTACACAAGAAGCAGTCTTGGGAGAATGCACTTTTGGAGGGGCAAATGGACACCAAATTGGAAAATTCCAATTGGGTTGGAAAGTAGACAGGAAAGGCTTTCCAAAAAGCACACTTGGGCTCAATTTGGACTTCAGGAAGTGCCTCAAACGCAGCCTCAAAGTGTCGCGACGCACAAAGATTTTGGCGCAACGCACACAGGATTTTTGCCCAATTTTTCACGTTCCAGCTCAGAAATTCAGCCAGTTTGACTAGTTTTGCTTCTTGATGTAATTTTTTATCTATATTGATGTAATTGGGTAAACATGATGTAATTTTGGCACTTATTTACTTGTTCTAGATGATTCATTCACTAAAAATTGAAAATTAAATGAATGAATCAATTTTCTAACATATAGAAGCAAGTTGTTTTGATTGCCTAGATTTCAGTACTTGGTTTAGAATCAATTGGATCAGCTCCTAGAATGATGAGATCGACCCCTAGAGGCAAGGGAATGGGTTGGGCTAGCCTATATAATGTATTCTCTTAGTCATTTTCAGGGTTGGACACTTGGGATTGCTTTGGCATATCATTGTACATATTTTCTCTGCATTTTCTGCTAAGGAAAGACCAGGGTTTTGCAACACTGTTTGGGATCCATGTGGCTTTATGTTTTGATGGTGTGATTCTCTCAGTAATTGTAAGTTGTTATGTGTATCATTTTCCTTCTCACACCTTTTGCAATTGAACAAATGAAGTGTTAAGGTAGAATCCATAGATTGTTATGCTCTGCCTTTAAATTTGTTTGATTTTCAATGTTTTCACCTGTTTAAGGAGAATCCTTGAAACCTTATTACTCTCCTTAGCTCCTCACCAGTCTAATCTACCCATTCATTCCCTTTAAAAGCATCAAGACAATCGCCTTCCTTGCCCCATGTTACGCAGTAATTTGTCACCGTTGGTCACCGTCCTTGTTACCCCTGTTTTCCCACACTGGAGGACACATTTATGGACCTGTGACCAGTGACACAACTTAAAAACATTTGCATTGGAATCTCCTAAGTATGAAATTCAAAGTACCTGAAGACACCTTTTGCAGATTAGCCATAAAAAGTGCCCTTTTCCCATTAGCGTGGGTCCACAGTGTCTTACCCACGCCAATGGCTCAGTTCCTCCAAAGAGGGCGCGTCCATGGACGCTCTGTCATAGAGCAAAGCCCGCGCCACCCAAATTTGGTCATGCTTTTTGGCCAGCGCGCACTGAAGTGTTTTTTCCTCCATTGCTCATGCAGTTCTCTAAGGAAAAATCCCATGAAAGTGGTCGAGTGTCGTCTTTTCTATCCATGACAACCCAGCTCAATGGCTATTCTGGGACAATACCAAATCTTCAGAAGGTGCCCGGATACAATGCATATTTCCTCCTCCTCCATCTATAAATGACTGTCACCCCGCATTGAACCAGCTAGTTTTGCAGTTTTGAGTTTTGGAGAGTTTTGCTAGAGCTAAGGTGAGCTAAGTTTATAGTGAGAATTGAGAGCTATAGAGGAGTTATGCTGCCGAAATATTGAGAGGGAAGAGGTTGATTTGCAAGGCGTATGTAGCTGCTTGCCCGGTCAAAAGAGGATCTGACGTCAGAACTTGGTTGTATTCTCTTTTGTTTTATCAATAATAATGAACGACTATCATTATGGTTCCACTCATCTGTCTTTCAATGATATCTGAGTTATGTCTTTTCTGACCGACATATAATTGCATGTACTGGATTTTGCGCTTGTGTTTGTATTGTTCTTTGCTTGTGCAAGTGTCCATATGCGTGGAGCGTAAGGATTGTGACCAGTCAAAGCTAAAGGACGGGAGCAGCGTTTCTTCTACAACAAATAGCGTTGGATTCCAGGTAGATCATTCTGATCGACCTTTTGATTTATGCAATTAGGAACCTGCGTGTAGCGTGTGTGATTGTTTCTAGACCCAAGTTGGGCTAGTGGGATCGCCTCTGTCCGCAGAGGGGATTTACCAGTTCAACAATTTGGCGACTCCGCTGGGGAGGTTTGCTTCTTGATTGTTCTTGTATTGTCTGATTTGTAAATTGTGGACGGAGTCTGAAGAGCGGCCAGGTAGCCTTCGAAACACTTCTGCTATGCAGAAGTGAAGTAGATCAACGCCACTTCAGTCGATCTCCGGTTCAGTTTACAAACTGGACAATCTCAATCTTGCCTTGCATGTCATTTTTCTCTCGTTTATTTGTCTGAATAGTGTCTGGGTTAGAGTTCTTGCTATTTTTTAGTTGCTGGCTCTGTTTAGACACTATAAACCAAGCCTGGGTCTGTCCTTTTTATTTTTTACCTGGTAAACTTCATTAGCGCACTTTTCTTTCAGACAGTCGCGCTGATTGGCGCATGTTGCTCTCAGACAACTCGCGCCAATCTATGTTTAGCGCAAGTTGCAGCCTGACAGTCGCGCCACACTGGTTAATTTTTTTTAATTAGCTTGTTTGCCAGTCTCTTAAGCTTGGGTCTGTGTCTTTTTGCTCTTTTTATACCTCCTGGAAGTCTGCTGGACTGTTATTTGGCTGGTGGTTCTTTCCATCCTTCAGTTGTTCGCCTTTGTCCATCAATTTTACATCTTGACCTTTGTGGTTCTGTTATCGAGCCTTCTGTTGGATTTGTGTTTTACTGATCCAGTCATTTTATTGATTGATTTCCACATTCTTCTGGTAGTTGTATCAGTTTTACATTTTATGTTGCAAGTGCCTCACTTTTAGCTTGCTTGTTTTTACCTGACTTCATTTGGGCTTAGATTACATAGCTCTTTTAAGATCTTGGTTTTTCTTTGCTTTGCTGGGTTATCGTTCATGTTTCAGATCTGGTTATAGATTCTTTGGAATGAATTATCTGGTTGTGAATATCTCTTGAAATCCCTTAAGTGCATTATACTATTTTTTAGAGAAAAGAAAAAGATTTTGCTTTTCATTAATTAGCATGTTATGTTAATTTTTGCTTTCAAAAAAAAAAAGAAAAAGAAAAGATTTTCCTTTCTTGTTATTAGTTGCATTAGGATTTTTGGGATCTTTTTGTTTGTGTGAACCTCTTAACTCTTCTGTAGCTAGAATTCATCCAAACGAAATGAATACAATTTTCGCGTGTAGTTGCATTTAGGACAATTCAAGAGATCACATACGATAAGACCAGAAACTGAGACTTAATCAAAGATAAACTGTAAAATGAATTCAATGAACCTAACAATGCATTGGAACTTAACGCTCACATTCTAGAGTTCTAGGTTAGAGACGTGTTCCGGCGTCGTTAAGCCTGGTAGTTTATTGTTGAGTGGTTGGGTGATTCCTCCATGGTGAAGCGATAGGTGCCAGTACGGACTACGCTCTCACGTACCGTCGAGTATAAATTGGGAGACCCCTATAGGCTTGCAACCTTTGATCCATAGGAAGCCGAGTCTGCCGCCCTACAAACCGTAATGCACTGAACACAGCATTCGGGAAGATTGACTGCAGTACGGGAAGTCCTTGGTGATCTTCTGGTCGCTAAGGTGTATAAGCAGTTTTACGGATTGTTTGGCACACCCTTCTACCTAGATTTCCAGAGTAGTTAGCTTTTGATCCTTTTCAGACTGTCTAACAGAAAAGGTGTAAGTGAGCAGCTTGTCACTTCGTGCTCATTAAACAATCGAAGGAGACTAGAGTCATCTTTTCATCCTTTTCTCGACTCTTTAAAAGTGAAAAGGTCAAGTCAATTCAACTGTCTTAAAAATTTATCTGGCCACGATCACATTACCCAGTTAGATCTTGTGTGTGCTAGTTTGAGTAGGATTTCGTTTTAATATGGCGACCTTTCCAGGATTCATCAACCTAAGTTCCCCACCTGATGGGAACGTTGGTCGCTTACCTTCTCCTGGAAATGCTGGTGCTCTTTATATGGCAACATTAACTCTCCCAGGGTTAACTGTCGGGTTACCAGTTTGGCTATTTTCAAACTCTGTGGTCCCTACTGTGTCGGCTGATACTCCATCAGTCCCTCCACCTGCTCAACATCCTGTTGAACCAAAGGTGGAACCCACCCCTTCGACACCTACTTCAACGTCTCCTTCTGCTTCGCCTGGTGAAAGTCTCGTTTCGAGTACCCAGGTGGCTAACAAGAAGAAGAAGAAGACAAAGAAGAAGAAGTCAAACAAGGGAACGGTTACAAACACAATAGCGACTACAAGCACAACTGTTGTTCCATCACGGACAACAGAAGACGGACTCCTTCCCACTCCTCCGCGGAAGGTTAAGTTTCCTTGTCTATTATGCAAGGAGGAGCATTTTCTTCGTGATTGTCCTAGCATTCCCAGGGTCTTAGAAGTATGGTCCCGCAATTCGGCCGTCCTTTATCGTCCACTGAAGCTCACGACGATGCTACCTTCGTCGTTGGTCATACTAAGGGAAAAGGGAAGATTCGATTCCCCTGTAGATTTTGTGAAGGCAATCATCCCCTTCACCTTTGCCCACTCATGGACAAAGCCTCCTATGTTTTGGAAAGTCTTGCAGTTCCCTCACCCCAACTCCCCGCTGGATATCAGCGTCTTTCTGCAACTGCAGATTGTCCTCCTACTGACCACAAGGTTGGTTTACATACCTCTCTTGTTCAGCCTCCTCTTCCTGAACCTGGCTCTACCCAGCCTGCTCCAGACCACTCGTTGGTCGGAGAGAGTGTCGACTCGGGTTCACCACCTCGCGACCACATTGTTCTCGAAGAACGTCATGATCATGTGCTTCTTGTCTCATCATATTCTCCTGAGTCCGCAAACGACCATCTTATCCCAGCTGCATCTGAGGGCCTTTCTTCGGTTCCTTTCGAGCAAGGGGGCAATCATACAATTCCCCCACCAAGCAGTTCAGCCATCTCCTTCGATTGGAGTCACCTGACCACTTACCGCCTTCCATCCCATGTGCCTTTCCAGATTACTGTACATGCCTATGATACGACCGTACCTGGCACTGTTTTGGATGAAGGCGCGTCGGTCAGTCTTATGTCGTACACTACTTGGCAAGCTCTCGGTTCCCCGCAGCTCAGGCCGGTCACGCAAACTCTGTTGGCTTTCGACGGAGGAGCATGTCCATCTCTAGGAGTCCTCCCGAAGTTCCCTATTACTTTGGGAGGTAAAACTGTCTATATAGACATGTTGGTTACCCAAGGCGTTTTAGATTTCCATCTTCTCCTTGGTCGTGACTATATTTATGCCATGGGGGCCCTCGTCTCTTCACTTTTCCGTGTGGTTTGCTTTCCACACGATGGAAGGATTGTAACTATCGATCAATTATCGTTCTTTAGTCCCCCGGTGCCCCTGCGCAGTTGTCACCCCCTCCTGGTTCTCATCCATTGGTTGTATCTGCCCCACCGCAGGTCAACTATGTGGCTACCTCTCCCATGCCTATATCTAGCACTGCCGCCATCGTGCATAGTGTTTTGGGGGCATTGGGTCCCAACTTCCAAGACATTGACCTCCCATCGGGAGCGCCACTCTTGGAAGCCCCGACTTCCTATTCATTATGATGAAGATCGGGCGGAGCATAGTTCATTTCCCTCTGTCAATCTCCCTAAAAAATGAAACAAGGAGTCTCGAGGATAGTTTTGCCAACATACCAACCTCGTTAAAATAATGAAACGGCTTGAATCCGAGGATAGTTCATAACTATTATGTCAACCTCGTTAAAACAATGAAACGTGAAACCATTATGTCAACCTTCAACCCATTTTCAATGGACTGAAGCTTGGGGGGCATGTACCTCGAATTGAGACGCGATGCTGGGGGCATGCAAACTTATAACAAGCATAGTTTTTCATTCCAAGCTTGTGTAAACATGAAACCGAATCCAAGCAGAGTTCTCTACGGTTCAAGCTTGTGTAAAAATGAACCCATACCCGAGTCACCTTTAAGCTCTTTTCTGACTCGCAAAAGATGAAAAGATTGCTGAGTATTTTTTCCTTTTTGACTCGTTAAAGAGAATAAAAATGGAGGTCTTCTTTCAGCTTTTTTCTAACCATTTAAAGAGGAAAAGATTGCCGAGTTATCCCTCTTGGGTCGTTAAAAGTTACTAAGGGGCGGTCGTTTTAAGTTCTTTTATCGACCGTTAAAATATAAAAAGATTACTGGGTTTTTGTCGTTTCAAACTCGTTAATGGTTACGAAACGATGTGGTTTTGATCACTTTTCTACTCTTTCAGGTCGAAATCACTACTCATGAAAAGTACTCCTCAGTCGTAATGACCGGGCGGTTCTTTCGGGCATCATTTTATACTTTTTCGGGCCCGAGAGACAACTTTACGAAAAAGGACCTCTGGAGTTTTCTTTTCTGTGTCTTTTTCAAACTCTCTAAACATGAAAAAGACTTCGAGTTTTACCTGTGTCGGACTCGTTAAACTCTGACGACATTAGACTCATCATTATGACGAGACTCGAGCTTCTCCTCCCTAGGGCTCGTTAAACTTTTACTAGGTTGGATTCGACCAAAGGTCGCACTTATACCACAAGCATATGTTATCCCCATCAAGCTTGTTAAAAATAATTGGGGTACTCGCCAGAAATGGCGGGGGAAAAAAGAAAATTTTGGAACCGTAATTATCGTCGTGTCGGCAGTATGTCGCTCTTGAACATGACACTTCTCTGCTTTCATGTCAGGGTGGGGATATCTCATCTTGTTTTTTCACTTGCCTCCGTTGGTTTGGGTAATCCTATTTGACCTCTCATCTGCTCATTGCCTCGTCATCATGACCTCTGATCCATTGACGTCAAATACTGCCAACTCCACTGTCGTGCCGCCGATATGTTCAAGAGAAGTTGACCTCTGAAAGAAACCACCTCTGTCTGATAGTTCATAAATCTTCAATTCACAACATTGTCTCTTCCCGTCTCGTGTCGATGATGTGGGAAACATTATGGCCCACCTTCGACGAAGATCACTTCCTGTCGACTTCAGCTCATTATCCAGGAAAGTGACCTAGAGACTCCCTTATGGTACCTTGGAGCCTGCATGCCTCAATGGAAGGTTCTTCGTGTTCGACGCGAGGTTTTCACCATTGGCCTCCGATCGGATAACTCTACGGGTGTTCAACATCGGCTCATTCATTCACACGCCGTAGATTGTACCTATAATACCTTGAGGGCCATTGTCATTATTGGTGGTACCTCTCGCGTCTGTTAACAGCTTTCATCATTGGCTGGTAATCAGACGATGTTCATGCATGTTCGACTTCAGCTCACATTTTCACATGCTTGAACTTGTACTAATGTTCGGGTCAAGGTGGAGCGCAAGACCCTGGATTGTGTCTGTTGTAATCCAGGCGTGATTTTGATACATGACTCTTTCACTGGATGGTTGTGACCATACCTGAGTCAATTCATTGATCCTAACCAGATGGCTGCGTCCATACTACAGATCTTGATCGTCATGTACTCTTTATGGATCGCTGCGACCATGCCACATATATCATGTATTTGAACTATCATACTGTATCTCTCAATGCAGATTCTCGGCGCAGCTATATATGTTCTTGTAAAGCACTTCACCTCTCTCTCTCTCTCGGGGCTCATGCTTTAGGGGGCATCTGTTACGCAGTAATTTGTCACCGTTGGTCACCGTCCCTGATTACCCTTGCTTTCGCACATTGGAGGACACATTTATGGACCTGTGACCAGTGACACAACTTAAAAAACACTTGCATTGGATTCTCCTGAGTATGAACTTCAAATTCCCTGAAGACACCTTTTGCAGATT